>JBBYHM010373673.1:0-17470 GCA_038381775.1 Adansonia rubrostipa
AATTAAGATTGGAGGAGTATATCTCAATGGTAATTTGGATTTATAAAGCTCCAATGGCTATACAAGTTAGTCAAACATTACTAACAATAATATCAAAGATCATGGCTATAAATAAGCCTGTCCAACAACTTCATAAGTAAGAATCAAGCAAGAAAAAGAACATTGCTACATCATTATTCTCTACAAATTTCAAAGTAGTTTTTTCATTGTATAAGATTAATTTTTCTATCTTTCTTGGTATTCTTTGTATTGTATCATTGTAAACATCTTTCCTAGAGCACAAATCTGTAAACACTAACCTACTAGAGGTCATCTTTGTTTACATTCAAAACTTTGTACAAAGGGGGAAGCTAGTATCTTAGCCATTAAAAGGTAGAGAGGTTATTATCTTGTTCTTGAAAGATAGAAAGCCTGCTATCTTAGCCTTGAAATATAGAAAGGTTATTATCCAAGCCTTGAAAAGATAAAAAGGTTTTTCCTTAGCCTTTAAAAAGTAGAAAAGAAATTTTATCTCAGCCTTAAAAAGATAAAGAGGTTTCTAATCAGCCTTTAAAAGTAAGGAAGAGGTTCTACCATAGCCTTGAAAAGATAAAAAGGTTTCTAATTAGCCTTTAAAAGTAAGGATAAGGTTTTATCTCAACCTTGAAAAGATATAGAGGTTACTACTTAGCCTTTGAAAGCAAAGGCTTCTATCCCAAACATAAAATATGGGAAAAAGGTTACTATTTAGTCTTTGAAAGTAGAGGGTTCAATCTAAGCCATAAAAGATAGAGGGTTCTATCTTATCCATAAAAGTTAGGGAATTATAAGTGTTATACATTATGCTTGAAAGGTAACAATTCAAGTTAGTAGATTAAAGAACTCTTTAGCAACTAAAGCTAAGGGAGAGGACATAAAAAATTGAGGCCAAACCTATATAAATAGTTATGTTTGCTTCTTTCTCTTTTACTTATTTACTTTGTTTATTTCACTAGCTTGCAACTCAATGCATTCACTACATAATATTTTTCAACTTGCATATTCAAGGTTTTATTTTGAAAAAGTTTTTAAGAAATCAATTCATCACTTCTTGATTTCTACCATATTCAAGGTCTAACAATTGGTATCAGAGCTTTTGTCTCATTGTTGTAGGTTTAACCACCTCAAGCAAAGATCTAAAAAAAACTATGCAAATGGCTAATAATGGAATTTTTAGTAACGGCTTAAAGGATACTCTATTAAGAGACATTCTCTCTTTAGTGGAGAAGATTATGCTTATTGGAAGATGATATAAGGTTATTTGTTAAAGCTAGTGATTATCATGTATAAAAGATAATCGTAAATCACCCAACCATCCCAATAAAAGTGGTTGGAGATCAGTAGGCCCTAAAGGAGGAAAGTGGATAGGATGAAAGAGACATCAAAGTGGCTTAACTCAATGCCAAGGCAATACACACTCTTTTGTAGATTAAGGTCAAATGAGTACAGCCAAGTGTCCTCATATGATAGTGCTAAAGAGATATGGGACAAATTGGCAACCACTAATGAAATGACCAATAGGTCAAAAAGTTTAAGTATGTTCACTCTTGACTGTAAGATGTTCAAGATGAAATTGAAGGATAGCATCAAAAAGATGTCTAATAGATATGTGAATATTATCAATGGCTTGAAAGGTCTTGGGAAGATGTATCCCGATAAGGAGATAGTTAAGAAAATATTAAATAGCCTCCCTAAGTCCTAACCTCAACCTCCTTACCTTAGATGAACTCATCAGATTACTCCTCACCTACGAAATAAAGATGAATCATGGAAAGGAAAACCACTGAAAGTTAGAGTTACATCAAAGGCTTCCGTGAGTGAGGAAGGAAAAGAAAATAATGAAGAAGATATCAAAAATTAAGAGATGATCATCCTTGCCAAAAAGTTCAAGAAGTTTATCATGATGAACAAAGGAAAATCATCTCAAAGAAGCAAAATTGAAAAGATAATGTAGTACAATTACAACAAACCAGGCTATGACAAGTATGATTACTTTTCATTAAAAAAAAGAAGAAGAAAAAAGTATTTGTAGCCACCTGAGGTGATAGCAACATTTTTGATGATGAAGACTCAGATGATGAAACGTCCAACCTTTGGTTCATGGTTAATGATGAACCTAAGGTAATCTTAAACTTTTCAAATTTAAATTCTTAAATATTTGATGAATTACAAGAGCCATTTGATGAACTTATATACGAGTTTGAGAAAATTAATTTAAATCATAAAAAATGATTTCAAAATTGAAAATTAAAAATAATTTGCTATTGAAATCTAAAATTGAATTTGAAAATGAAAATATGGATCTAAAAATTTTTTTATAATTATAAGTTAAGAATTAAAATTTTAGAAAAATTTAATTTTAATTTTAAAAAATTAGAAAGCTTAGAAAATGAAAAGAAACTCATTTTAGAATAATATTTTCAAGTTAGTATGACTAAATGTGATCATTGCAAATATCATGATCATGCCATACACATTTGTCCTATTAAGAAAATGACTCAATATAATGTTAGGCAAGTATGTGTTCCTAAGGTAGCAAGGGACCTAGTAACTAACCTCTAAGTACCCAAGTCAATTTGGAGTACTAAAAACCAAGTGAAAGTCTCATCTAGGTTTGTTAGAGCAATAAGGAGCGAAGCAATACAAATGGATGCTCTAGACATACAAGAAAGGGTGATGGATAACTTCTAAACATTAAGTTTAGTTTATCATATATGGTTACCTATTCATGTTGTATATATATGTATGTTTAATTATATATATAATGTTATATTAAAAACTGATTTTTATATTTTGACATAAAATGATTTTAATGAAAATATATATCTTACATCTTGAATATGTGTAAGCTTATTCATTTGATGTTTTAAGTGCTTAATTAATGAAATTGTGAAATGATGATATGATGCTTGAACTCAAGCATGATTTTTGCGTAAATGTTTGATTTGAATAAATTGATGTTTTTGAGTATCTAATACACTTTACTAGATGAATTAATTGTATGCATGTTCTCATGGGGAGCACATAAAGCTTACATATATGATTTGATGCCATAAATGTTCTCTTAGTAAGTTCTTAAGACTCTTAGATGCTCTATGTTTAATTTCACCTTTTATGAGGCTTGAGATGTTTGATCATGTTGTTTGCTCATGATTTATGGCTGTTTGAACAAGTCTTGTGTACATTGAACATGTTTATAAACTTGTGCATATATAGCTTAAATGAAAATTTCTTATTTCACGACTTTGGTTTGCATATTGCTTTGAGCTAAGTTGTTTGTATGACCAAATATGCAAAATTATTCAAATTTGATTTTAAAAGTTGTTTCAATTCAAATTTTTGAACATTCATTTGAGTTTCAATTTTTTGAAATCAAAGATTTGCATTGAAACTTCATATCATGGGTTTTTCTAATTTTTTTTTGAGAAATTCAAGCTAAATATTAACACTTTGAACTTTATATCGATGCCATGAACAAAAACCTAGAAAAACCCAAAAAAATAAAGTTTGTATTGATACAAACTCCTTGTGTATCAATACAGAGCAGTAAGTATCAAAGCTGATGCAGTCTTGTATACATACAAGCAAGTCATTTTGGCTAGTTCAAACTATTTTTTTCCAAAAAGCCTTAATTGATATTTTTAATTGGTTTTCACTAATATCCTTCATTTGTATGATGGTTAACTTTGATAAACATCATTTCATTACTCATCGCATGCTTAAACATCATATTTGATAAATGATGAGTTCATCACAAATCAAATGCATAATCTAAATGCTTATATTTGAATCATGACGCTTATATGTACAAATTGGGTTTTGTGCTTATTTAAATTCTTTTTCTTTGCAAAATTACAATTGGTACCATTTGTGCTAACTATTATCAATTAGCCTCCAAATGTTTTCTTAAACTAATAATTGATATTAGTTCAATGAAAATCTTATTTACTCAATAATTGTTATTATTTGTTTTTCTTTCAAAATTGATGTTTATTGAAAATTTCCTTTTCAAATGTTTTTTTTCATATATATACAAGTGGTCCTTGATATCTTAGCACTACTAATGCTCATATCTTACCGAGATTCTTTTTGTAAGTTTATGCAAGGTTTCTTAAAGCTAAAAGATATTATTGAAAAGATGAACACTTGCAAAAATAGAAGAAGCAAACAAGCATGCAACCTCATCAAATCAAGCCTAAATCCTCTAAAAAGTGCTTAACACTTAAATTCATGGACTCAAAGTAAAAATAAGCATATGAATTAAACTTATTCAAGCATTCATGACATACATGCATAAGCTCATAACTAACAAAAGGTATCATTTTATGTCATATATTCTTGAATTGTTTGCTTAGCACAAATCTTTAAACATGAACTTGAGTTAAGCATTCTTGATATCTCTTATTCTAACAATTAATTTCAACAATTGGTATCCTATGTCTTTATTATGCTTTAAAAATGCTTATGATTAATTCTTATAATGTTTATTAATTAGGATAAACTATCCTTGAGTGCAATTAAAATATGCCAATTGAAATATGCCTTATTATGATTACTTGCTTAAGCTATATGTAAAGACACTACGCATGAATGCTAGCTATATTTCTTGTGAAAATGATTAACATGATGGTTTTATGCCTAAACTTGCTCACATGATCTTATTGGAATTTTTTTATGAGCAAATGATTTTTTTTGAACTATGGAAGTTTGCTATGACCTTCTTGAAAATTTTTTTAACTTTCTATATAGTTACTTGATTGATTATGAGTAGTATGTATATATGCTAAAAATTCAACATTAGGTATCAATTATATGTAAACAACATTTGAATTTATTTTAATAATAATTAAAATGTCTTTAGTACTTATAGTCTTGATTTTATGTAAAAGTCTATAAATGAATACATGAAATTTGAATTACAATTGCACTTCAATGTTTATGTTTTTCTTAAAACTTGGTATACAGGTTCTAAATTGCTTAAAATTTGTGTATCTTGTATCAACTTTTGCTTGACTTACACCCTTAGCTTCAGTTTTAAATTAATCTACCTTTTTGATATAACAAAAAGGGTGAGAATTTTGGGGGTTTATTTGCTCATTCTAATTGAATACCTATATGAAAGCAAATAGAAGGGAGAATTATTTCATATGTGTTCATATTTATTATGTCTCAAGGATATGAAATGATTTATGTTGGTTTATAGTGTTTCAGCTTAATGCAAATTAGTTTGCCATTGACAAGTTTTACAAAAAGTGTTTTACAAAGTTTTAGTATCTTCAAACTACACTTTTATTAAGAGAGACTTTTTATTGAAAATCTTTAAATGATTAAAGGGGAGTTTGTACAAGCAAATTCACCTTAAGTTTTGTCATATCAAAAAAGAATAGATTGTTAGCTTTATAGCTTTGAATTAATCTTGATTTTGAAATAACAAAAAGTTATGTTTAATTACCTTGTAATTAATTATTTTCAAGATTTTGTTTAAAACCATATTTTCGAAAGAAAGATGTTTCAGATGTAAATTGGTCTCCAAAATATGTTTGAGACTTGTTTTCATATGTTTTAAGGCAAGAAAAATCATTTTATAAGGTTTTCTTAATGAATGTATAGATAAAATGGTTCAAAGTATTGATACCTTGCCTAAAACCCTTAAAATATGTTTTCAAGTATCGATAAAATATGTGGAGTATCAATAAGCACTATGCAAGTTTCGATACAAGTGCTTGCCAGTAGCTAAGGTTGGATGAAACCCTTGTCTATATCGATACAAGTCTTTCCAATATTGATACAACATTTTGTATCGATACTAAGCTTGAAAATTTGCCAAGTTTTGATGTTAATCATCTTGTATCAATAACAAACTTCAAGATAGGCAAAATATTCATACCTATATTGATGCCACAAGGTATGACTCGAGACTGAAGTAGTGTATCTCAATGGTAACTTGAATTTATGAAGCTCCAACGACTATACAAGTTAGTCAAAAATTACCCGTGGCAATATTGAAGACCAAGGCTATAAAGAAGCCCGTCTAACACTACCATAATTAGAGAATCAAGTAGAGAAAAAGCACATTGCTATCTCATTCATCTTTATAAGTTTTAAAGTAGTTCTTTTATTGTATAAGATTAATTTTTTCCTTTCCTTCATTGTATTCTTTGTATTGTATCATTTTAAAGATCCTTTTTTAAAACTCAAAACCTGTAAACACCAACCTGCAAAAGGTCATCTTTATTTACACACCAAACCTTTGTATAAAAGGGGAAGGTTACCACTATAACCATTAAAAGGTAGAGAGGTTACTATCTTATCCTTGATGGATAGAACGGTTGTTATCTTGGCCTTGAAAGATAGAGAGGTTAATATCTAAGCCTCGAAAAAAATGGAAAGGTTTCTACTTAGCCCTTAAAATTAGGGAAGAGGTTTTATCTCAGCCTTAAAAAGATTGAGAGGTTTCTATTCATCCCTAAAAAGTAAGGATGAGGTTTTATCTCAGTTTAAAAAAGATAAAAAGGTTACTACTTAGCCTTTAAAAGTAAAGGGTTTTGTCTCAGCCATAAAAGATAAGAAAGAAGTTACTACTTAGCCTTTGAAAGTAGAGGGATCTATCTAAGCCTTAAAAGATAGAGGCTCTCTCATCCATAAAAGATAAGGAATTGTAAAAGTTATACCTTATCCTTGAAAAGTAAATAATTCAAGTTAGTGAATTGGAGAACTCCTCGGTAAGTGAGGCTAAGGAAGAGAACATAGGCAATTAAGTTTAAACCTCTATAAATTGTTTTGTTTTCTTCTCCATCCCTTACTCATTTACTTTGCTCATTTCACTAGCTTACAACTCAAATCATTCACCATATAAGATTTCTTAACTTGCATATTCGAGGTTTTATTTTTAAAAAGCTTTTGAAAAATCAATTCATCCCTTCTTTATTTTCATCACCATATTCAAGGTCTAATGCTCTTATTCCCTTGCACTTGCTGTTAGTGCTAAACCAAGTCTAAATTTAAAAAATATTTTCTCCTATAATCAGATTTTATAGAATTTTTTTGAATATTTTTATAATAATCCCTATAAAGTTACCTTTTCAATGGTATTTTATTTGACCTTTAGAACCTTCAAACGAGCCCCAAAAAATTTGAAAGGTAGACAGCATGAAATTATCCCTATTTTTAATCCTAATTAGATTCAAGTGCTTTCTCCCAAACCACCTTTTAAATGCATTTGGATGCCTTGAAATAAGTTCAATCAATTCCCAAATGAAATTATCTGTCACACGTAGGTTAGACTAGGTTTGGATCAAGGCCCAATCATTTAAAAAAAAAAACTTAATCCTTTTCCTAATTTTTTGGTTTTAAATCCAAAAGCTCACATTTTCATCAAAATGCCCAAAAATATCTTGCTTTTCAAACACCCAATTTTTCATCTGTAAGGCTTGTCAACCCTGATTTTTAAATTTCAACAAAAATCAAAACTTTCTCTCCCTTAGGTTTCCTCAATTTTTTCAAAATCAAACCTTGATTTTCTCTCCCTAATTGACCAAAGAGTCTGAACATGTCGTAAAGTTGCTAACTTGGTGTTACAACATGGATGGGATATGAATTTTAACTAGCAAGACTTAAAAGGCAAATGTACCTCTCGTTCCTATATATATATATATCTATATATCATTATTTTTTTATTTTTTAGGGGTCTTATCATTATTATTTCTTTTGTATTTTCGACGACTGATTTCTTGAGATGAATCATTCACTTGACTTAACTCTAACTAGTAGCTACGAAATGACTATTTATTTTTCTTGCAGTCGCCACCAATCTATTCTGGCTAGGTAAGATTCATCACCTATCAAAGTTCATATTTTAAAGGTTACGAAACCAAGTAAAACTATCTCTAAAGTCTACACTCCTCGAAGATCATATGAAAAGGTATGAAAGTTGGTTGCAATCACAAGTAAGGATCGATCATTTGCATGACACCTAATAATATATACCTTATTGACCAAGTTTTAATTTAAATTTGATTTTTATTCAGTTCCAATATTTGGTATTAATTATAATTCCCATATATCCAAACAAAATTTTATAAAACAAATTTATTATTTCGAATGAAAGAATTGGGTTTCTAATAATTTTGAAGATTAAAATATCTATCATACCTTACTAGAGGACTTAAGGAATACAAAATATTTTATCATTCTTTTTTGTACCCTAGGAGGGCCAGAAGAATATGAAAGGTTTAAAATCAAAATATCTTTTGTACTCAACCGAAGAGTCAGAAGAATACAAAAGGTTTAATTTTTCAAGAATTCATAAAAAATTTCAATTTTTTTGGTTTTAGGGTAATTCGCAAAATCCCTTCCATATCCTATATTACTTTAATTCGAAGACATTGCCTTAATTGTAAAATTTTTTTGTTTTATTAAAAAGAAATAAAACTTATCCTAAATACCCTTAAAGTATACGTTTGACATAGAAGTATCTCGGTGACTCTAAAGGACTCGGTTTTAAGATACTTTACTAAAGTGTCCCCAAGTTATACCATCATCATGAAAGTATCTTGGTAACCTAAAGGATTCGATATTATCATAACAAAATAAACCTATTCCTACTGTACACCGTCAACATAGAAGTATCCCTGTGATCAAATAGGACTTGATTTTAATATAAATTACTAAAATATCCCTTAAGTGTGCCTTTGATTTTAAAGTATCTTGGTAACCCAAAAGGACTCTATATTATTGAAAAAAGAAAACCTATCCCTACTATGCACCTTTGACATACAAATATCTCAATGATCATAAAAGACTCGATTCTAAGATAAATTACTAAATTACCCTTATGGTGTACCTTTAACATAAAAGTATCATGATAGCCCTAAAGGACTCAAAGATAAGAGGAAATGACAAAATTACCTTAAATGGGTAACTTGAATAATAAAGGTGACCAAAAATGCAAAAATTGCAACAAGGTCTTTAAATTTCCTAAAATTACATTTCAGCCTTAGAGTGACCGAAAATGTATGAAATATTCTTAAAATGATTGAAATACACTAGATGGGTAATTTAATATGGGAAAGACCATGTTGACCCTAAAATGCAAGGTTGTCTTAATGGACTTTTAAACTTAGCTAACTTTGCAATGTAGTCGTTATATGAAATAAACCCATAATTAAACATCAAACATACCACAAAAAGCATCAAAATCATTCCAAAATCATAATAAGCATTAGCCCGATCATCTTCGGGCTTGAAATAATTTTCTTTAAATTTTGCAAATTAGTCCCTAAACTTTTTAAAATTACAAAAAATCCCTAAAGGCTAAAAAATGTATTTCAACATGTTAAAAGTGCTTTTAACACACCTTTAGGGGTACATGAAGCTCTTGGCCAAGGCTAAGCATGGAAAGCCTTGAAATAATTTTTCTCACTTTTTTATAATTTAGTCCTTTTATGACATAAAATCATAAACAAATATCAAACACATCAAAATTAGCATGGAAAATTCTTTAAAAATCACATAAAGTATTTAACCATGGCCTTAGATCAAATTTCTTTAAATTTTACAAAATAGTCCCTAAATTTTTTTAAATAGCAAAAAGGTCCTTAAAGGCTAAAAAATGTATGAAAAAAATTCAAATATGTTAAAATGTTTGAAAAATCTTAGATGTCTCAACATGAATTCAGCCAGCATAGGAAATACCCTTCCAAGGCCTTCAAAATTTTTGTGAAATCATTTTAAAGTCCCTGTAAGTTGTAAAAATGCAAAAATACTCCAAAACAACATAAAATCAAACATAAAATTTATTCCAAGCATACCATCATATTCGACTAACATGTGTTATAACCAAAAACATATTTTCCTCAACACCACATCATAAATGTTAACAAAATTGGCTTCATCAAGTTTAGATATGTACAAAATCATGAAAAATAAATAATATATCACATGTTTTAGCAAAAATCAAAATAAGAATAATGAAAAAAATAGCACCAAAATTATGCACAAATAATCTCAACATTATTTTCACAAAATGCCTGTATTTTCTTGACAAAAATCAAACCACTGCTAATAAAAATCAAATTTAACAATTATATCAAGAAACTTTGATCATAGCTTCCAGAATTGGCCTTTCAACATGGATAAAAATCTATGAGCTCAAGTAGTCACAAAGCTCACTAAAAGGATGAAACATGCATAAAATCAACAAAAATCAAGAGTTTTCATGGTAAATCTACCTTAAAAGCTTGAAAACCTAGAAAAAAAACTATGTTTTTTTGGTGATTTTTGGCTATGGAAGCACCAAACTTTTTATGAAACATCCTCTCCTTTATTTATAAGGGGGAGCCTCGACCAAGAGGGACTGAAATCCTTTCTAGCCAATTTGGCCTTTTTTTTTTTATTTTTTTGGTTTATTATCTTTCTAAGATTTTTTTTAAAGCTTAATTAATTGATTTTTGCCTTTTATATGACTCATTGTGCATAAGTCATCATCCTACTATATGAATCATCTAGCCTAATACTAGGATTTAGATTATTTAGATAATATTAATCTTAATGATAAAATTTGATATTGTTTAAATTAATTTTTGTATAACTGGATTATCAAATTCTGAATTAAAATAAATATTCATAAATTTTTAAAAATGTATGAATAAATAAAATTATAATTGAAAATTTTATGAAAAAATTAAAAAAATAAAATGGAAAGACTAAGTTGAAAGGAATTAAAAGTTAATTAATAAATTAAATTTAAACACGCAAAAGGCCTAGTTAAATTTCCATGCAAAAATTTTGGATCCAAAGCAATTAATAAAACTTTAGAAAGAGAAAAAAAATTTTTGGGCCACATTAAAAATCAAAATGGGATTAATTAGCCCTTATTGGAAATGAAATGGGCTTATTGAAATAATTAAGAAATGGGCTCGTTAGGCTTGAAGAGAATGAAATAGGCTTGATGGACAATAAAAATTGGGAATTAGAAATCTTATTGGGCTTGTTGAGAAATAAATAGGCCTATTAGAAAATTTTGCTAATTTTAAGCCTATTAAAGAAATTTGGCTTAAAATAATAAAAATAAAATAATAAAATTTTCTTATAAAATTTTAAGTATTGAATTGAACAAGAAATTTTTAAGAAGTCTTATATGCAAGAAAAAAATAATTAAAAATCACAAATTCTTAAAATTTTACGAGAAAAACATTTATAGAAAAAAATTGTTATTTTAAAAAAATGCAAAACTTATAAGATAAATTAAAATTTCAAAAACTAATTTAATATGAATTTAATGAAAATGTTTGAAGAATTTTAAAAATTAAAAGCTCAAAAAAATCCTGTCGAAAAAATTTATGAAGTAGAAACTCTGTAGTTTTTAATTAGAAAAGTTCAAAAAAAAAAATCCAACTTTAAACAAAGCATTAGTTGGTGGAAATAATAAAGATAAAAAATTTGTATTTTGGAACAAGTTTTACAGAAAAGTTGAAGTAGAAACTCATGGTACAATGAAAAATTCAAAATTAATTGATAAATTTCTCATTTTGACACCTTGTGGTATAAAATGCCAATATAGATTTTTTTCTTGAATATTTTTTATTTTTTGAAGTGCATATTGGTATAAGTACCACATGTGTATTAGTAAAAGTATACGACGGTCGACATTCCAAATTTTACTAAAAATTCCTGAAAATTTCCTAAAAATGGGGAACTTGACCATGTTGCAGAAATAAATTTCAAAATTTCAAAAGAATAAATTTGATAGCTATTTTTTTACCTTAATATTTGTTCTTTTATCCAGAATGACCCTTGAAATGACACTTTTTTCTATCATGTAGTCTTGCGGCCATTTAAGTAAGGCTAAAAGTGTCTTGTAAATCTCTAGCCCACCAAAAAAAACTCTACCCTCATCAAGTGGCCGCCAAGTTCTTGGTTCCAAATAATTCTAAAATGTCAAGAGAAGGGGCTTGAACAAAATTAATTGTCTACAGTTGGTTATTTCTAGATAATTATGACAACTATGAGATACATCCTAACTGACCTTCTTCTCCATGCTTTGTGTGTTTTATTTTTTACATGATTTATTATATTTCTTTATGTCTCACTAACACATTTTCTTTCTTAGTGATAATTTTCCATTCATAATTTTAACTAAATATTTTAAAAATTCTTGAGGTAATGTCTTGTATCGATATCACTCTAGTTCTAGATACAAGACACACTCTTCAAATAAAATCTAAAAATATTTCTAACCTTACATTTTGCCACTTCTTTAGATTACATAGTGGAATTCAAAAATTTCTTACAAAAATTGGGTCTATTATCTTCAAAATCCATGCATCATCAAAAAGGGATAACATATAAGTAACAATAAATTAAAACCAAAAAAATTAAGACTGAGATATTATATGGCTAGATGGTACTAACGTAAGGCATCGTGACAGTGCTAATCCTTCCCCTCACATAACAAACTCCTAAACCCACTTATCAAGTTCTAGTTACAAAAATTGGATCTATTATCTTCAAAATCCATGTGTCATAAAGAAAAGATTACATACAAGTAACAATAAATTAAAACTGAAAAAATTAAGACTAAGATATTATATGGCTAGATGGTACCAATTTAAGGCATCGTAAGGGTGCTAATCCTTCCATTCACATAACTAATGGCTGAACCCACTTATTAAGCTCTAATACATGTAGACCGTAAAATCAAACCTTCAAGTTTCATACCTTAAGGTCCCAGTTTTAATAGTTATCTAATTATAACTAGCCTAAACGATCGGTAATGACTAAGTTTTTGACCACTTCACAATTTCCATCAAAGATCAATTGGATGTAAGATTCATTTAATGTTCTTCCTTATTTGAATCCGAGAAACATTTCATTCTTAATTATACCATGATAAATAAAATGCCACCAAGGATTATTTTTAAGTTAAGTGTATCTCTACTGTGATGGCCTAAGGGGTATGTTATGATAGCTTAGCAACTCCACTAAGGGTATTTAAAGATTTAGGCTTACACCTAGTCATGTCTTATTTGGTTCTCAATGTTTCTTAATTTTTTGTTAATATTTATCTATAATCCTTTTTTTTTATTTTTGTACATAGCTTAACCCTTATCTGCTAATCTGTTGCTTGTGTTTGTATTTCTTATGATTGATAAGGGCTTTCTTGTTTTTGAAAAAATTATATTAATTTTGAATAGAGATAAAGAGTAAAATAAAAAGGTTTAATGTTTTCTTGACACCACTAAGAAACACTCTTTGCAAACTTTTTCTTGGAAAGAGAATAAAAGCCAATAAATAATTCGGAGTAAGCTATTCACCTCAATAATGGTCATCATCCCATGCGGCTAGCGATACCTTTTAAGGCGTAAATTTTGAAAAGTCTAAGGCAATTGGTTGAAAAATTTACAAAAATAGTTAATCTAATTAAATAAAGAGCAGTGGAAAACATGATAACAAACAATATTAAGACTCTTTAAACTAGATCATCTTGCACGGTTTCTAATTGATCTTTCAAATAAAGATTGATATGTAATAAATCAAGATTTCTTATACCTCATCCCAGAGATGGTGCAAAAGCATTAAAAAGTTCCATGATAATTAATGCATATACACAAGCCTAGTTGTCACAAACTGAAGCTACCCAAGTGTTTAACCTTTAACGGTAATCTATACATGTAACTTAGAAAATCTTTAAAAAGAAGAGATTTTGTTTATCGAGAGCCATGCTAGCAGCTTACATTTTAAAAATCTTTTCTTAGCCTTTGATCTCTTGTGATTTTTAATCATAATACTTGAAAAACTAATTTTTTTCAAAAAAAAACACAAAACCCCTTTAAAGATATAGGGATAATGTAATTCACCATTTGAGGGAGACCAAAAGGCATAAAAATCAAGTGCTTCTACATTATGGTAGATGGCAAACAATGTTTAAGTACCTAGGAAAAGTGTTTTACAACTTTTGGTAAATATGCACTTTAAACCTTAGCCTATATAAACCATTCATATTAGGCCTAAGTAATTTTTACTTTTATCAGGTAAATAAGCCAGCCTTATTTTAATTTCTACTAATCACCCTTATGTATGTGACTCATTAGGTTCTTATCATATAGTGGTAAACATAAATTATCCAATTAAGAATATTTATATTTATAGATCAAGATTGGCATCTAATAATGCATCATGGCTAACCAATATGCAAAGAGTGTAAATATGAGTTTGATAAGCCTTTCAATGTATAGTAGCTCAGTCTAATTAAACCCTTTCATCATATATCCCAGAAAAAGCAAGAGCATGGTTCAGTGCCTACTCTTATCCCTTTCTATATTAGTTTGTAATCCTTATGTCCTAACTCCATAATCAGCATTGCCTTGGCTAAGGACTTTCAGTTAACATCAGCTAAGTACCTGTGAGATTTGTCCTCTTATATCACTTAGGGTGATGAATCGTTTCTTGACCACACATCAACCTTTAGTATGCTTCATTTCATACCAAAAACCACCCTACCATAGGCATCTATCTATTAAAGACCCATTTGCAATAATCTTTAAATATAAGACTCCACATACAAGATAATCTGATGTCAAAAGTCTAAGGATCACTTAATCTACTAATAGATAAGAGTATTTCCATAGATACTTGAGTGAAATATCAAATGGAATTTTCATAGTGGGTTACATTCATTGAAATTGTTCTACTTAATAAGTGCTCATATGCTATCCTAAAGCATCTATATACATTAATTTATGAGATCAGAGTTACATGCCTTAAATGTATAGAGGCTTAACATCTGCTAGTCTTTGTGAATTATGAATACCCTATCTTGAATATATAATGACTAGGAACTTTTTTAGAAATAGAACTTTAATGCATAAAGATCTTATGTTGTAACTCATTATGATACCTTTGCGAGGCCACTGTGTTACATGGGTTTTATCAACTCCAGATGCAAATAGTAATTATTAAAGAATTTCTTATGGAGAAAAGAAATACCTTCTTAACATTAGTAAAGTCTAATGTTTGTTTATATGAAATAACTAAATGCTAGTATATTACAAGCTAAAGCAATTGGCTTGTAGGGCTTACACTAACAATCTCCTAGTAGTAATAAAGCCAATCGCCTATGCCCTCAAGATGGAGATTAATGTTTCCTGTGGGATAGAACTTTAATAAAAGGATCATTTAAGTTTTCCTCGATAGGTACTCCTTTTATACTACCATCACGTCTCTCAATAAAGTCTCTGATGATGTGATATCACCATTACCCATCTTTGGATTTTTTATAAGACCTTGGTTCATTAGCTTGCACCATGGCTCTAATGTTATCATAGTAAATTGGTACTGGTTCAACAATGCTCGAAACCATACCAAGTTCAGTAATGAACTTTTTTATCCAAACTACCTTCTTCGCAACCTCACACAAAAAGATGTATTTAGTTTTAGGAATTTGCAATTGTAGTTTGTTTGGAACCTTTCAAACTAAATGCAACACCTTTAAAGGTAAATACAAAATCAATTTACATTTTACTATCATCCAAATCAGTTTGGAAGCTAGCATCAATATAGCCCTTAATAAGGAGTTCAGCACTTCCATAAACCAAAAAGATATCTTTAGTCCTTCGTAAGTATTTAAGGATATTGTTCACAACAATCTAGTGAGTATCACCAGATTGCTTCAGTATCTGCTTATGATACTTTGAGCATATGTTCCCTTTGGTCTTGTACATAACATGGTATACATAATGGATCCAACTATCGAGGCATACGGAATCTCATTCATTCATGTCCTCAGATCAAGTTTTAAGACACATATTTTTCACGTAATATGCATCGTGTACCATAGCTAGGTTTCTTCTCTTAGAGTTTTCTATGCTAAACCTCTTTAGCACCTTGCCTATATAAGTGGATTAAAGTAAACTAGGCAATCATTTTGGTCTATCTTTATAGATCTTAATTCCCAATATCAATGTGTTCTTCTAAATCTTTCATGGAGGATTGTCTGGATAACCAGAACTTGGTGGCCTAAAGCATCGGTATGTTGTGTCATATGTGCAATATGTCATCAACATAGCACCAAGAAAATAATAGCCTTTCCATTTACCTTTTTATAGATACATGGATCATCAAGATTTTTTTGGAAGCCAAATTCTTTAATTGCTTCATCGAATTTGATATTCCAACTTCACATCATTTGTTTTAGCCCATAAATGGACTTTTTCAATCTACATACTTGGTTTGGATTTGACTTTGATGTAAAACCATAAGGCTGTCATGTATACTTTTTTTTGTAAATTTTTGTTAAGGAATGCAGTTTTTACATCCATTCGCCATATCTTGTAATTATAGTACATAATAATAGCTAGCATAATCTAAATGGATTTTAACATAGCGATTAAAGAAAAGGCTTCCTAATAATCAATGCCTTTAATTTCATTATAAGTTTTTGCCATTAGTCTAACCTTATATGTTTGCACATTGCCAACTATGTCAGTTTTTCTTTTAAAGATCCATTTGCACCTTCTGGCTTTAATCCCTTCAAGTAGTTCAACCAAAGTCATACTTAGTTGTCCTCCATGGCATGCCTTTGAGACTTCATAGTGTCAAGCCATTTTTCAAAATCAATGTTAGACTTTGCATTCTTGTAGTTAGTTGGTTCAGTATACAAGGCAAATTGTCTTGATCCACGAGAAATCCATATCTCTCTAGAGATTGCTTGATCCTATAGGATAGCTAGAGTATTTGTCTCTTAAGTTTTGAGTGAAGCATCTAATGCTTCATTCCATAACTCCAGTTCCAATGGAATGTGAGTTTGTGATTCTTAAACTTTTGAAAAACATCAATATTACTCCTACTAAACTCTTCTAGTAGAAACTCTCTCACTAAGCTATTGTAATAGAAACTTTTCCTTTAAAAATACAGTGTGCTTAGAAAGAAGCACTTTTCATTCAATCAGATTATTATAAATAATATCCACTTGTTTCTTTAGGATATCCCATGAACCTATTGTTGCAACATACCCTGGGGTGGATCTTCGCGGATCTACGGGTGCACACGATTTAGAATATTTTCCTAACTTAGGAATGTCTTGTTGACTGAGACTTTTTTTGGTGATGTGATAAGAATGTGAATGTACGTATTCTCACTTGTGGTACAGTGAAAGGGACCATAAGATGAATCACTCATCTTATTGGTCTCGGATAACCATCATAAACTGGTTAATGCTTGGAGTTACCACCAATCATTTTGGGCTAGGCATGATCGGATGCCTATTGAAACCTATGTTCTAAGTTACGAAACTCAAAACATCGATCCCATGGTCTGCGTAATGCAAAGACTCACCATTTGGGTTTGGGAGTTGGTTACGCACGATAAGGTGTGAACCTCTTTGCGATGCCCGAAATCGGTACCTTCCTAGCTATATCTTTCTTGGTTTCGATTCTTTCGATCTTAACTTGTCATT
>JBBYHM010373684.1:0-17470 GCA_038381775.1 Adansonia rubrostipa
TAAAAGAAAATTTCTAGAGAATATAGCACCTAGGCACTAGTTTTTAGAGTGTAGTCATTGGCAAGCATCACAAGAAGCAGAAAATTCCAGCAAGTTAAGTGCTTAAGCATTCAATCTTGACACCTAGGTGCGACAACTACATTAGATTTTACCTTAATTTTCCATATTTGTCCCCACAATACTCAAATATAAATACACTTTTTTAGGTCTGGAACAAGGTTGGAGACTATTAGATTTGAAGAGGAGAAGACAACTAGAACATCAAAATTCAATCAATGTTTCTTCTTTTCTTCTCTTTTTATTTTTCTAGAATCATGTTTAAATCAATTGTTAAGGTTTTCTTTAGTTTTAACATTAACTAAATTTCTTTTCTAGGTTTACGATATAGCCTAAGTATGATGTTTTGAATTATCTTTTCAAATTAGTTGACAAATTATTTTCCTCAATTAAATGTTCTTCACCGTTATTAATGCTTCTAGTTAACTGGCCACTTATTAGATGATGTGTTAATCATAAAAAATAGGGAGAAGAGTTATGTGTCTTAGTTCATTGTGTTGAATACCATAAACTGCATGTGATATGAGAGTTCATGAGCATGGTTTGTATAGTCATTAAAAGAAACCACGGAGATTAATGAATCCTTAACTATTCTTATTCATCTATAGGGAAATAATGGATTAATATTTAAGGATGTTTTCATTACACCTTGGGAGAGGCTAGGGGAAAATTTAAGGAATCCTAACTAGCAATTAGGATAATAATTTCATATTAATTAGATAGATAATTCAATTCAGATTAGTTATGATAAAATCAGAAACCTTAGGCTTCTAGTTAATAGATATTTCTCAATTTAATTTTTGCATTTTATTTAGTTTAGTTTGAATTTATTTTTCTTTCAAAGTTTCTAGACTAGTTTTCAATTAATTCAAATAAAGTTAGAAATTATTGTAATGTCGGTACTTAGTAATCAATCAATCCTTGTGGGATGATACTTAATATTTATCACTTTATTACTTGTTAATAATAATATGGTGTTTGCAAAATCACACAACAATTAGGAATAAAACCTTTGTACAAGCCAATAACTCCATTCTATTCAATAATACCTGTACAGTAGGAATACATTGTAGTTAGTGAAACAATCAAGTCTGAAGTTTGAATTTTCCATCAACAAATTGTAGAAGAAAACAAATGAAGCAAGAAAACTTTAATTTGATAGTGAAACACTAAAATTTTAGACTATAATAAATATAATCATTGCAACAAGACCCAAAAGTGAAATTCTAATATATCCAAGTCAATGCATCTATATCCTTGCGCTTAAGGAGAAAAAACATGCAAGATATTGGTCATAAATGCCAAATGCTGATGTGATTTTTGTAAATTTTACATGGACTATGTTATCAGTCATAGCAATATAAGTAGTAACTTATATTCTATCTCCGCTTGATGCTGGTGTAGATAACTCATTTTGTTCAGGCCAGTTTTTAGTATCCTAGCAGTTAGGTAACAGATGATAAAATCAAAAAATAAAAATAAAAGCTGGGGGATGACTGTTGGGCACAGTGTCACCAGGCATTATAAGGCAACATGGTGCCTGGCGAAAATTTTTTTTTGGGAAGGTCTAAAATGCCTATGGGCCGTATTAAAAAAACTATAAAAATGAGGCATTAAAGGCCACTTTTCATGGTGCCACCAAGGTTATTCAAATGAATACACAAATCAATTTCCCATTGGTTATGACCAAGTTGAGGTAAATCAAGAAGCCACAGGTATGTACAAGTTACATTGGGAGACAAGTATTGATACAAGGCCTTTACGGTGCAAAAAACTTAAATTTTCACATGTAGTATCGATATCAGAGGGTTTAGTATCGATACCCGACGTGTGGTATCAATACCTAGCATGTTTGTATCGATGTAGACCTTGGCAGTAGCTAAAGTTATGATTTTTGGAAAAATATATTGATACATAAGCATGAGTATCAATACAAATCCATGGAGTATCAATACTGGCCTTTAATTCTTGAGACTAGAAACATTTTTTGTTCTTAGTATCAATACACAACTCATTGTATCGATACTCAAGAGTAAAAAGTACCTTGTGTATTGATACAACATGTTTTGTATCGATACGCCAAGGTATTTTTGCCTAGTTTGAGCCACTTTCAGCCTTTGAAAACCTGATTTAAACATGTTTTTGCACCGAGGAACTATCACAAAACATTGCAAACCTCAACTATGGGTTCATTAATGGATTCTAATAAATTTTTAGAGTCCAAACAATTAATGACAAAGGTCACTTTCATAAGATATATGGGTGTAAGAGGGTGTGGCAGGCATATCCAGTTGTAGGCTTTCATAGCTTTTCTACCTTCTTACTCAGCATGGCATAATCAATAAGAAGAGAATCAACTGAGCATGGTAGCTAGAGATGTCCTTTCGTGCAGAAGAAAAAAATAAAAAATGCCCTTGGCATTGTCTTCTAAAAGGAGGGGCTGAACAAAAAAAAGAGAACATCATCAGCTATCTCAAAAAAAAACTTTTAGCTAACCAAAAAGCTCTCTAGCAATCCCAGAAAACTCTCCATCTTTTCCCATAAATTTTCCAGCAACTCCAACTTCAAATAGTTTATCAAAAAACACTATTCTTTTACTTTTCACCCTTAACCAACCTCCATTCTCTTAGCCCCTAAAACCACCATTAGAACACCTTAAAAAACTTAACCTTTCACATATTTCATCCTTAAAACACCCCATCAGCAACCACATTACCAGAAAGCTCTTTTCTTTCATCTTTTTCTTGCTAAACAATAGCAAAAAGAGGGAAGGGACTGAGCTTAAGTTACTGCTTTGAAAAAAGAGGAAAGTTCAAGATTTTGCTGGTATTTTTTTTACCTTGTTCCATGTATTTTTAATTTGGATCATCCATTTCATTTTAGTAAGCCCTTCATGCTGTTATGACCCTTCTCATACTCTCATGTATCTTTGTTGCCTTGGTTGTGGTAGTCTTAGGATCTTGATGGCCTTCTTACCACCATGATCTTATAAGATATATAAACTCACTATACTTCATTTTTCATCATTACACAACCTCTGTTCATGCGTCTTTTGCTATGTTTTTCCATATTCATATATCCATTGCATATCTAAGTGGTCACCCTGACATGTCTTAGGTATGTTCAAACATTTTCTTGTATTTTAAGGAGTCTCATGAAATAAAAATGTTGTCTTGACAACTCCAACACCCACTCATTTGTACAAACATCTTTATATCATCTGTATGCACACTATTTGTCATCTTCTTGCATCTATGTCATCCATTTCCATGTCAAAATGTCATTTTTGCTTGTTTACATGTTTGATCCATGTTTATCTTTCTATGTGCTGTATTTTGTTCATGATATCTCTATTAAGATGCTTGCTTATTTCTTACAAACCGTTTTTTGTATGTGCTGTATTTTGTTCATGATATCTCAATTAAGATGCTTGCTTGTTTAATACAAACTGATTTTAAAAAAAATTCTCAAGTTAAGTTCATGTTACCTTCAACAGATAAAGAGTAGCATGGGCTTAATGTTTTCATCAAATTGGTCTCCCAATCTTGAGGGCAAATCAACATTTTCAGATCTGGATTTATAGTGAAATAAGTTTATTTTTCAAAAAAAAAGAAAAACAAATCCTTTTTGGTATTAATCCTTGATCCTGAGTCTCGTGTTCCTTTGTGTGACATAGTCAACAAGTTGTTCCATCATCCCAAACTACTCTGGGATTATGGAATAAACTTGTGAAGTCCATGTTACTTTCTGTCGTGGATGTTCGAATGTCCTAGACCCGAGTTTATCTTCAAAAAAACCAGAATATTGAATAATCCCCATGTTTTTGCTCTGGCAGCACTATATTCCAACTTAAAAAATTATTTTTGAGCCATAAAATATTTCCTTTTATTTTTCTAATATTTTTCGTTTAAATTGAATTGCCTTCTAATGGTGCCTTATTTGCCCTCGGATTATTCTAGACGAAGGAGTTATGATTTTTCGAACCCTTGCTATCCGAAACCCCTAAAACCAAGGTGCAACATTCTATTTGGGCCATTTCGGCCTATCAGATGATTTTTATGAAATTTCCAAATATTTTTCCCAAAAATTTGACAAAATTTCCTTTTTGAAAAGGTACTATGCATGATCTAACGATCTCGGATAAGCTTAGAATGATTTTTCAAAATCCATAATGCCCTTTTAATTTTACATGCTGCCAGAGCGGAGATGAACCTAACTTCGAAAATTAATTTTGCCTAGAAAATGATTTTATAGAATTTTTTAAATATTTTTATATTAAAACTAGTTGAGTTAACTTTCCAATAGTACCTTTCTTACCCTCTGAAGTCCTCGAATACACCGAAAAAAAATCTGGAAATAGAGATGACATGATGCTACCCCTTATTTCAACCTAATTTTCGAATCTCTTTTTATCGAGATGTTTGGATGTCTTGAAATGCACCCGTTTAGTCTCCCTCACAACACCAACCCATTTTGACTTGGATCAAGGTTAAAATAGAAAAAAAAGGATGTCATATTAAAATTTTCACTAAGTGGAGATACTTTAACTCTATTACTCAAAGGGGATACTCCAACCCCGCTTTTTAATCAAAGTTTAAATTTTCTCCTTGTTCCTAGATGTTTTCCTAACTCTAGGGATACTCTAACCCCATTACTCAAAAGGGGAGACTCAAACCCCTTTTTTTCATTAAAAATCCAAATTTTCACTTTAATCTTAACTATTTTCATAATTCTATTTTAGGGGATACTCCAACCTCACCTCACCAAGGGGATACTCCAACCCCGCTTTTAACTCAAAAATTTAAAATTCTCTCTCTTCCGGATGCCTCAAACTGTTTTGATAAAAATTATCTTTATTCTTAAAATTACCAATGAATCCAGATCAGTTTCTAAAATTGTCATCCTGATTATTCTTTAATATTCAAAGGCAATTATGGGATACATTTTGATTGCCCCCTGTTTTTTATGTTCTTTTGTTTGTGATTGCTTGTTTATGATATTATTGTATTTCTTATTTTTCACCTTACTAACTTATTTCCTTTTGTAGTGTTATTGTGCATTCATATTTAAATTTGTTTTCTAATAAAATTTATGAGGCGATGTTTCATGTTGGTATCTCTCCAGTGCCTAACACAAAACATCCAATTTTTAAAATCCAATACGGACATCGTTTTCATAAAAAAATCTGTATGTTCCTCACACCTCTGAGGTGCATAGGTGATCTAATTTCCTTAATAAAAAAACCTCAAATTTACATTTTCCAAAACTTCATGCATTAAAGAGGATTATATCTAAATAGAGACCAAATGGAACCAATTTAACCGAGACCAAAGTGAGATATAGTTAGTAGGTACCTATTTCGGGGGTTGTGGGGATGCTAGTCCTTCCCTGCATGTAACCAACTCCCGAGCCCAACCAATGAATCTCTGAACTTCTTAGACATTGAAATTAGTGCTTTGAGTTTCGTAACTCATAATATTATTTTTAATAGGTGACCGATCTTGCCTAACCTAAAATGATCGATGGTGACTTAAAGTTTATGGCTATTCCCTGTGGCCATCTGTGCCCAGTTGGATGAGCAACTCGTCCGACAGTCCCTATCCCTTTCATTTCACCATGCCTAATCCAAATCCCAATTAAGCGATAGCTCAAAGGCTCGACTACAACCAACCATCATTTATTTTTAAGTCGAGCATGCTATGCTTTTCAGATCGTCTGAAGTTTTAAAGGCCGGGCACATGGCGATATCTTGGCAACTACACTGGGGTCTATTTTAGAGAGTTAGGCCTATAACTAACTACTTCTCACTCGGTTCTTGGTTTTTGATCTCTATAATTATTTAGATATAATTCTTTTTTATTTTTTGCATACTAATCCCTATTGTGTATGTTTTTCAATTGTTAGGGATTATTCATTTCCAAATAAATATTGACTTGAATAAATATGGTAGTATAGGAGTGAAACAAAAAGGTTTGATTATTTCCCCGACACATAACGTACACTTGCATTTGCACTAAATTCCTATCATACACCATGGTGTGGTTAGTATCCTAATTATTAGGAGGAAGTAAGCCATTCGCCTTTATGAGTCACCCTTCGTGAGTAACACTTGAATAGGGAAATACATCCACCCGTTCTGCCAAACCCGTGATGGGCCTAGGATTAGGGTGCCTCGGCTATTTTTACCAAATGGAGAAATGATTCGGATACTGAAATAGGTGTCAACTTAAAGCCATGTAGTTAACCTTTCAAGCTAAACCATGTCTAGCCATACTGGATGCTGCTAGAATAACCTGAAGATTAGGGTCACCTAGCGAAACATTTTTTACCTTTACTTATATATACCATTGGTTACGCAAATGATGACAGGTGAACATTATTACCTGTATTTGTCATTTTATTTTCATGATCATTCTTTTAGGATATGCCATGACGTTTGGTGGAAAATCCTCTATAATAAGCGGGTAAGGACAAGTGTATGCCATTATCTGCAATGCCATCTTGAAATAGTCATACGTGACCAAGATAACCCGTCATGCTAGCTGAATGATGGCTTAGCATGTGTTTAACATAGATGGTGATGGACAAACATCACCATTTAGATGGTCAGTCTTGATCATCATGAGGTATCATGTTGCATCATGAAAAGGCAATTTTAATATGGACATGGTGGTATGTTGCTTGTTTAATGCCTCAACCTTTATATTCATCATGTCTGCCCTAGGCATTTCACTGCCTACTCCTAGGGCAAATTTTATAATACACTTTTGCTGCTATTATTTCATTTCTTTATCTTTTACCTATTGTTTTATATTGGTTACTAACTCATTCTCTTTTTGCTTTTCTTTTTCACCATGAATCATTTCATTATAATTACTATCATCATGGGACAATTAGTTCTAATGGATCAGTGTTCACAAAGGGGCATCTGTCATGGAACAACAGTCCACTTTAGAGCTAAGGCCCTTTGAAAAAGTTCAAACATGGTCAGAGCGCCGATAGTGTAAACACGGGGATGTTTTAAAACTAGGGCATGCCTCAGTAGTGCATGAAAGGATTAAGATAAGGTATTGTCAAAATGATTGGCAAGATCTAAGGATCATATGGATTAATTGGGATAATACTAAAAAGGAGTCATTCACAAAGAGATACAGAGATATTGCTCTTCTATTCTAAGTTCGTTTGGATGTCAGTTTGTTGCAAGCAGCTTTTCAGTTTTGGAATCCAAAATACTGATGCTTCACTTTCAATCATTAAGACTTGGTCCCCACAGTTGATGACTACACTATGCTACTCAACATTGAAAGGGCAAAGGTCAACAAAAATACTACAAACTGTTGAATCCTCCTATCTTCAAGAAAAGATTGGCTTAAATCCTCAGGGCAACAGAGTCTTGGGTTAAGATTCATATCAAAACAAAGAGGAATAGTGAATGCATCTCATGGGCTAGTTTGGAAGCAGCAATGGTGAGTACCGTTGACATTGGAAAAACCTAAGATATCTATGCTTTGGCGATATATGGTCTGATTATATTCCCCAAAATGCTAAGCTCTATTGAAGCCACCATAGCGGATGTCTTTTCTTGTTTGTACTAAAAAATCAATCCTGCCTTGGCCATCATTGTTGAAACTATTCGGGCTCTTAATTTTTGTAAGAAGATGGGTACATATCGACTCATCGAATGTGCACCACTCCTTCACGTTTGGCTCGTCAGTCACTAAAGCCCTGAAGAAAGTAGGGTGTCGTGTTGCTTCTTACATGACTTTAGCCCTATCTCTAAGGTACTTGAGAAAGAATGGCCTTAAGATAAATCTGAAGAGCAATGGGTCAAAAATTTTTGGAACCTCAAGGGGGGAGGTAACATGGAAGGCCTTTTGGTTTTTCCCATAAATAGGCATATACTGGTGCAGAGATTAGAGCTGTATACCGCTCATGGGATTATGGGGAAGTACTAGCTATGCCCCTTTTTAGTTCTTCGACAATTCTAATATCGTCAATTCATCCCCTTCATCCAAGACCTAGAGTTGTGGGATTTTAATTATGGTGAGCCCGACTATAAGTCGAAAGTCTAGCTAGCCTTTTAAGCATGGAAACAAACCTGCTGTATGGAGAAATATTAGAGAGGGAGTAATATGACCCTAGGATATGATGAATAGAGGATTCGTCACATTAATAATGCCGTGTCCCTATCTGGTATTGGGACATCACAAATGTTGGTTGACAAATTTTCTTTTGAAATTGAATTAATCAAGTAAGAGTTTGAACAAGAAAAAACAACTTTTGCGAAGGATATCACTTGATTAAAGGAGGAAAATAGTCAATTGAAAATGGACCTCTACCTCAAGGATGGTGAGATGAGCATGACTGTCAAGGAGAAAAACCACCTCAATGAGGATCTCGAGAGCTTGAAAAGAGACTATATGGCTTTTGACAAAGCAAACAAGTCCTGAAGACTTGGAAAGTCATCAGTCGAGTAAAGGACAAAAATCACTACTCTCGAGAAAGAACTATACCAATAGAGAGAAGCTGTTAGGGTCAATAGGAAAAAGCTTATTAGAACACAGTTTTGGCATCAGCTTATCGAATAAGGAATGAAGGGTTAGAGGCTTGAGTCTGAGATTTAAGAGCAAATTAGGCCAAAAACGGAGTTCTGACACTCAAAATCCAAGATTTAGAGCATTCTCTTCAAGCTCGCCAAGACCAAGTCGATGCACTAGTGAGAGCCTTTGAATAGCGGGAGGAAGAATTGCTTCAAGTGGTTGATCATGCACACCAAAATCATCAGGACTATCATCACCGTTTCACAGAGTAAATCCAAGCAGCTCAATTAGAGCTCGAGAACATGGTAGATGTAGCCCGATCCCTGACACATGATATCTTACCCATAAGAGCCCATGAGCAAGAGTTGTTATACTTCTTGGACCATGTAATCAAGCAATGTAACCATGTCAGGCATTTTGAATGTAATCACATGTAATTAAGATATTTTGTTGTTTTAATGAAAGATGCTATTGATGGAGCTGTCCCTTCATCCAATTGTCCTTTTTGCATTTGCATAACTAAACTAATCCTTTCATGGTTTTTATTCATTCATGATCTCATATTCACTCTCATTGCATAAAACGTATGCATGAAAAAACCATAAAGGCCAAATCCAAAAATAATTTAAAGTGAAGGTGATACAAAACATGGAATCTATAGTTCACCATCAGTATAACACTCGTAATCATCGAGAAGCAACAAAAAAAGATCACTATGCCTATATTGAAAGAGTCAAACTCATGTATAGGGAGTCCCAAGAGCAAGCACTCCGTAAGAATGAGGAACTTTGAGCACAGATCACCGAGCTAACTAAATTGCTGTCCAATGTGTTGAAGGAAAAAAGGCAGACGAATGCAATCAAGATAGAGAAAGAATCGACACACCCTAAATGTAATTTGAATGGTGGTACTAAAGCCACCAATGCTTAAGAAGGAGCACTACATGGGCAGCACCCTCTGGCAACGAACATCCCACTATTTTAGCTATTTATTTATATCAATCCTATAGTAATGTCCTACTTAATTCAAGGATTTCAAGGCACAGGCTGTTCACTGTCAAGCCCTATAGTCTCGGACCTTGATAAGCACATGGAGCAAGAAAAGGTAAAGAGGCCCTCAAAAAATAATGAGGACTTGGACAAGTATCACTCATTAAATAAGCTTCTTCGAGCTATGGTTAGGAAGTAACAAATTTGGAGTCGAAGATGCAAAGTCATTAGGGCTAGTTTCGAGCCTTGTCATCCTGCCTAAGTTTAAAGTACCTAATTTTAAAAAATACAATGAGACTACTAACCCTACTACCCATCTTCGGATGTACTATCATAAAATAGCAGGACACAAAAAGAATGAAAAGCAACTAATCCATTGCTTCAAGGATAGTTTGTCTAGGGTAGCCTTTCGATGGAACATAGGACTTGATCTTGTAAGAATTGAAACATAGGCAAACTTGGCATGCACATTCCTTGAATAGTATAAGCATTTGTTTGATTGGGTTTTGGATGATCTTTCTCTCATGAACTGGAGAAGAAATCTTTCAAGAGTTTTAGATAGTATGCTCAGAGATGCAAGGAAGAAACGACTCAAGTTCACCTTCCTCTAATGGAAAAAGAAATGACAGTTATATTTGTTGGCACCCTACGAGCTCCTTACTATAAAAGGCTAGTAGGAAGCACCATGAAAAATTTTATCGATATGGTTATATCAGGTGAAATGATTGAGAACTCCATTAAAAGTGGCAGGATATCCAATGGGGAAGCATCTGGATCAATAAAAAGATAGTAAATAAAAGTAAAGAGAGGGAAGTGAATATTGTAGGGGAGAATCATGCTAGGTTTAATCAAAGTCTGTATCCAGCACAGCCTATGTATTTCCTAAGCATGTTGAATACGGGTCTTACCCCTTACTCATCAGCACCGCAACCAGTTTATGCTACCAGGTTCACTCCTGCAATAAGCTTTACACTAAATCACGTGCAAAGTGTAGCCCAGAATGCACAGTCTTGTAATATGCATAATCCGAGAGCTCTAAATAACCAACAAGCATCCCGAGAAATGGTGCATTTTAAACTACTCCCTTACTCATATAAAGAGATCTACTCTTGCTTGTTGGCAAGCAAACTAGTGGCTCCAGTATTCACAAAACCTAAGATCACCATTGTACACCAAATGGTATGATGAAAATGCTTATTGTGAATACCACGCAGGAGAGCAAGGCCATTCCATTGAGAACTGCACTTTATTCAAAAGAAAAATGTAAGGTTTACTAGAAAAATAAGTGATTACGATTGAGCAAGGTCTTGGACCTAATATAAGGGCTAACCCACTCCCTAATCATGCCGAACCAAGAGTGAATGTGATAATTGATGGAAAAGACTGTCAAATTAAAAAAAGTGTGGAGAAGTCAAAACCCTAACTAGCAAGGTTTGGCAAGCTTTCGCGAAAACCAAAATAATAGTAAATAACAAAAGTCAAAGAAGAAATGCCATTGATACATTTTGCTGCCATTAGGTCGAGAACATGACTTGCAACATTGTCCATCATTCTTGCAGATGGTTCAAGAAATGATGGATCAGTCTGAAATTGAGTTCTACAAGGAGTGGGATGGACATAATGATCCATCTATCAATGTTACTGAATAGAAGAGACCCAACGATGGTCAGATCTCTAGTTGTCTGTCTCTTATGAGCATAAGGAAGAAAGCTAACGAAAGTTTTAAACAGTACGCTGCAAGATGGATGGAAAAGGCTGCCCAGATTCATCTTGTATTGATAGAAAAAGAGATTATGGTTAGATTCATTGGCAAGTTGTAAGCCCCTTAGTATGAAAAAGTAGTGAGAAACTTCTCGAAGAACTTTACAGATATGGTCATACTCTGTGGTAGGATCGATGAGGCCAGGAAAAATGAATTGAGAAGAAAAAGTATCTACAAAGACAAAGGGGAAGGAAAGATGGAGGCTAGTAAGGAATCAAAATGCAACACTGAAGCCAGTTCATCTCAAACTCATGCTGAATTAGACCTAAAAGAAATGATCAATAAAAAAAATTGTAAGACTATGGAAAACATAGAAGAAGTTTGGATACCAATGAATTTGGTTTGGCAAATCCTGGTGTAAGCTAAGCTACTTAATACAACTGAGAAGACAACAAAAAAATATTGACAACTTTTATGAGTTTTATACTATTTACGGCCATACTTTTCAAATATCCAAAGAGTTTTGCACTGTGGTTCAAAGGATGATGAACGAGGGTAGCATCTAATTCTGTGATTAAAAGCAAACCCCACATACCAAGTCTGTAAATGCAACATCATTCATCAACGCACTAGAAGAAGGCGAGGGCAATCACCCTTACGGGATTAAAAGGCCATTGATTTTGTATGATAATAAACCAAGAGTTAAAGTTGACCCCGTTCAGCCTTTGCCAATGATGATCATTCAACTTTTATCTTTCTTCCCGTATAAAGATGATAAGGTAGTTTCTTCAAACTATGAAAGCAAAACCTTAATCATTGGAGAATCTAGCCAGCAAGCAACAAGTGTTGACCTTTCAAGGGTAAGTCACCTAACTCGGAGTGATCGATGTTATGCCCTGATAGCATCAAGAAACAACATTCAGTAAAAGAATGCCAATTTTGTTTCTGAAGCGTCGAAGTCTAGAACCAAGAACTCAGATTCAATAGCTGTCAAAGATCCAGTGAGTGAGAAAGAAGCTATAAAATTCCTCAAATTCATCAAGCACAGTGAATATAGCATCATCGATCAGTTGAACAAGCAACCCTCTAAGATATCTATGTTGTCACTGTTGTTGAATTAAGAAGCTAATAAGAATGCCCTCTTTAAGGTTCTAAATGAAGCTTATGTCCCTCCTGACATCTTTATAGGTCAGTTGGATCACCTAGTGAACAACATCACCACCGATAATTGCATATCTTTCATCGATGATGAAATCTAGCATGGAGGAAGAGGAAATTACAAGGCTCTCCGTATCACCACATATTGTAAAGGCCCCACATTGCCCAAGGTGCTCATTGATAATGGGTCAGCTTTAAATGTAATGCCTATGTCATGCTTGAACAACCTCCCTGTTGACGTATCTCATATCCAAAATAGTCATACGATTATGCAAGCATTTAATGGAACTTGCTAGAACATTGTTCGGAACATCACCATTCCACTCCAAATCGGCCCATGTACTTACGAAGTTGACTTTCACGTGATGGATATTGCTCCATCATATAACTACCTATTACAAAGGCCGTCGATTCATTCTGCTAGGGTAGTACCATCATCTTTGCACCAAAAGTTAAAATTTGTCATCAACAATAAAGTTGCCAGTATCGGAGGGGAAGAAAATATCATTGTTATTACCTTAACCAATGCCCTACATCTCAAACCTGATGAAGATATCCTTGAATCCTCTTTCCAATCCTTTAATTTTGTCAGTGCTACTTATATCAAAGAGGGATTGCTAATAATCTAGCCTTACCTATCAGGGAAAACTCACATGGGTTTAAAGTTAATTGTTAGTAAGGGTGCCCAGGCTGGAAAGGGACTCAAAAAATACCTTTAAGGAATTGCTAAAGCCTTGAAAGTGTTTAACCAAATCAACAAAAAGAGGTTAAGATTCAAGCCTAGTGCATAGCAGAAAAGAAAGCGAGCTTAAAAGAACTGTGAAAGAAGAATGGCTCGTTCATCAGGATGAGACATAAAGGATAAGCCAATGATATTCCTATCACTTCAGGAAAGTTTTCGCCTAGGGGGACATGTAAATACTGGCTTTGCTAGTGCTGTGCTTATATGGAAAAAAGCATTTGAGGATATCTCCATTAATATGATTGGCAAGCCAAAGATGTTAACTATAAGTCTGAAGACTGGTCTGTGCCATCTAGAGTTTGTTCCATGTGTTTGGACTGAGACTGAGATTCCTATACTATTCAAGTCTAATTCAAAGTAATGCTATAAACTAAACCTACATGTTCTCGGCCAAAAGCATTGTAAGATCATTTGTATGGGCAGCTTTTATTAAGTATTATCAATGAAAATGACTAAGCATTTTGCATTCATTCTTTGAGTTCATAATTTTTGCCAACCTTAGACTTTTTTCTTCCACCTATATTATTCTTTTCCATATTTTCAGGTACCCTAATGAAGGTGATGTGAGTGTTTATACTAAAACCTTAGGAATTGATTTTGATCAACCGATCTGTGCTGGTGAGATCGAATCTGGAAAGGACCCTGAAGAGAACCCCGTACCCTTAGATCTATTAAGACTAGTTGAACAGAAAGAAAAACAAATATTACCTCATGAAGAATCCATTGAAACCATAAACCTTAGAATAGAAAAAGACCTAAAAGAAGTCAAAATCAAAACCTCCTTAAAGCCATCAACTTGAGCTAAACTAATAAGTCTCCTTCAGGAATATCAAGATGCGTTTGCTTGGTCCTATCAAGACATGCCTGGACTAGATACCAATATTATGGTTCATAAACTTCCCTTCAAACCTAAATGCAAAACCAATCTAGCAATAGTTAAGGAGGATGAAACCAAAAATGCTTCTTAAGATCAAAAAAGAAGTCAAGAAGCAATTTGAAATAGGATTTCTCGAGGTAGCCTAATATCCTGAATGGGTAGCCAACATAGTCTTAGTTCCTAAAAAGGACGGTAAAGTGTGAATGTGTGTGGACTACAGGGACTTAAATTGAGCTAGCCTCAAGAATAACTTTTCTCTACCTCACATTGATACCCTAGAAGATAAAACTACCAAAAATGCACTATTTTCTTTCATGGATGGGTTCTCGGGCCATAATCAAATCAAAATGGCAGTTGAAGACATGGAAAAGACCATTTTTGTAACCATGTGGAGAACATTTTCCTATAAAGTGATGCCTTTCAGGTTAAAGAATGTTGTGGCAACTTATTGAAAGGCTATGGTAACATTATTCCATGACCTTATGCACAAAGAAATAGAGGTCTACATGGATGACATTATCACTAGAAAAGAGTAAACATGTTGCCAATCTGTGAAAACTCTTTAAAAGGCTACGCAAATGCCAACTCAAGCTAAATCCTGCCAAATACACATTTGGCATCACCTCTGGTAAATTATTGGGGTTTATTATGAGCAAGAAATGAAAATTGAACTACATAGCCTGATTTATATCTCAGTTGACTGACAAATATGATCGAATCTTTAGGCTGCTAAAAAACCAAAATCCTAGCGAATGAAATCAAGAGTGCCAAGAAGCTTTCGATAAGGTCAAACATTACCTTTTGAACCCTCTAGTAGTTGTGCCACTAGTGCTTCGATGACCACTAATTCTATATCCACCAATCCTAGATAAGTCGATGGGCTATGTATTAAGACAACAAGATGATAAGGAAAAAAGGAACAGGCTATCTATTACTTAAGCAAAAAGTTTACAGAATATGAAAATAATTATTCATTCATAGAGAAGCTAGGTTACATTTTAGCTTGGATGGCCCGAAAGTTAAGGCAATACATGCCGTACCACACTGTCGCAATGCACCCCAAGGTGGATCCTCGAGGATCTACCGTATGCACAACTTAGAATATTTTCTTGACTTAGAAATGTCTTCTTGACTGAGACTTTTTTTGGCGATGTGATGAGAACGAGAATGTACAGATTCTTAACTGTGGTACAATGAAAGGGACCATAAGACAAATCGCTCATCTTATTGATCTCGGATGACCATCACGACATGGCCAATGCTTAGAGTTGCCACTGATCATTTTGGGCTAGGCATGATCGGATGCCTATTGAAACCTATGTTTTGAGTTACGAAACTCAAAACACTGATCCCATGGTCTAGTAATGTAAAGATTTACCGTTTGGGTTCAGGAGTTGGTTACGCGCGATGAGGTACGAACCTCTTCGTGATGCCCAAAATCAGTACCTTCTTAGCTATATCTTTCTCGATTTTGATTCTTTCGATCTTAACTTATCATTATTTTGATATAACCCCTTTTAATGCATGAATCTTATAGAAATAATCTAGGTTTTGATGAAAAAGATTTAATCTCATATACATCCCAGAGAGATAGGGAATATAGAGATTTTCGATAAAAATGACCTCTGGATTTTACTTTGAAAATGGAAGTTTCCACTTTAGACACTGAAGAGATACCCACGCGGAACATTACCTTTAATTTTATTTGGAAACATTTTGAAAACAAGAATGCAAATAATCATCACAAAGAAATCATGTTAGTAAGGCAATAAATGAAATAACATAAAGTAAATGGGTGGACTATTGGAATTTATCTCGCTATTGGCATTGATTATCTAAGAATAACCGAATCGACAATTTTCGATATGCATCTGGGTTTCTTGATTAAACAAGTTTGACACATTCATGAAGTCCAAGAAGGAGAAAATTAGCTGTAGTTTGAAAGACAGGGTAGAGTATCCTTTCAGAAAGTTAGGGTTAGAGTATCCCTATGGACGACAAATAATTTTAATAAAGAAGGATTTTTAAATCTTGACAATTTTGAAAAGTGGGATTAGAGTATCCTCTCAAAAGGTTAGGGTTGGAATATCCCCGTGGATGACAAATCATTTTGACAAAAGAAGGTTTTTTAATCTCGATAAGTTTAAAAAATGGGCCTGGAGTATCCCCTCGAAAAGGTGAGGTTGGAGTATCCTTAAAAGTGACACATTTGACACTCTTTAGAGAAGTCGAGTGGGAAAACTTAAGTTGGAAAAAACCTTATGATTTAGGGAATGTAAGAGCCTTTCAACAACTTTTGGCAAAAGAAATTATTGTCAATAAGGATGGTAAAAATGTCAAATGTGTTTATGCCTTGATACAAGCCAATAAGAGGTCAAAGCATGTTCTCGAGTCTAATCTGGTTGACATAGAGATATTCAAATGTCTGGAGACGAAATTCAGGAAACTAACTCGATTTTGACCAAAACTAAAAACAGGGGGCAATATCGTGCTGTCTTGCTTCCTGAATTAATTCTAAATTGATTCAAAGTACTTAGAAGGTGGACAAGACACCGTTAGAAAGGTGACTTAATGAGGGTCATCCTAAAAATATTCCCACTACCTTAAAAGGAAACTTTCCAAGAGAATAAATTTTCAAATTGGATCAATTTTGCTGCTGGCAGAGCATACGATGAATAAGGTATGTCAAATTTTGAAAAATCATTCTGGACTTAGTTGGTATCGAAAAATTGATAATAATACCTTTCCAAAAAGGGAATTTCATGAACTTTTTATAAAAAATGTTTGAAAAAATTGGAAAAAATCATTTAGGGGGCTTGAATGGCCCAACTAGAATACATGTTTGAATTCCAGAGGTTCCAGACAGTTTAGACTTGAAAAATCATAACTCTCTCATCTGGAATGATCCGAGGGTGAATAAGACATCGTTTTAAAGATAATTTGACATGCTTTGAAAAAAAAATCAAAAAATTCATGAAAAATTGTTTAGGATTTTAAAATGATTTTTTAAATTGCAATAGTTGTGCTGCCAGTAAAGGACAAAGCAAAGCAGGAGATATCTCTTATTTTTTTATGTCTACGGGTCCAAACTCGAGTCATTGACATTCGAACATCTATGACTGAAGGGGAAAGAGTGGCATGAGCATCACAAGCTCATTTGCACAGCCCCGGAGTAGTTTGGGATGATGAAACAGCTTATTGATCACACCACTAAAGGTTTTGACTTGAGAAAAAGGCACAAACATTTAGGGAATAATTGTAAGATCATTTTCATTTTCAAAATCAGAAGATTTGAGCTTATTTAGCCAAGATTCTAAATCTGGAAAATTTAATTTTCCCAAGATATTTTGCTAGCTTTAAGGAAAATGCTAAGTCCATGCTAATCCTCATTGGTTGAGGTTAACA
>JBBYHM010373694.1:0-17469 GCA_038381775.1 Adansonia rubrostipa
ATTACTAGACTTTTTCATTGATAATTAAGGAATGAAAAGAAAAATAACAAAGAGAGAGAGAGAGAGAGAGAGAGAGAGAGAGAGAAAGCACTCACTGACCTATGAAATCAATAATGAGTTTTCCATTGCAATATCTCCCTGTTGGTCCTTGGAAGAAGGTATTGCCATTAGGCAAAGGAATTTGGTGGAACGCAGCAAACTTTCCGCCCGTGTCAGAATTTGAATCACCAAAGTTGAAAATGGCGGGAAAATCACAACCACTGGATTGACCATCATTCCTTTGCTTTCTGGTAAGAAATAAAAGAGAGAATGCAACAGCAAATAAGGATGTTATTATAAAAATTTTAAAGCACTTTCTTGAAGCGCAACGACACTTCCATCCCCTACTGGTGCCAGCACTGGATCTTGCCCTTTCCATACCGCTTCTTTCAGACCTTTTAGCAAATAGCTTGAAGATGCTAAATTCTCGGTCTACTAGCACTTACTAACACATGGCTGAAACTTGGGTCAATGTTTGGAGCAGAAAGAAACGTTTTACTGAGTTTTTTGGACTAAGGTCAGTATCTTGGAGAGAGCCGAGAAAGCAACTTTCTTTCAAAGAACGCCATTGCCAGCAAGTCTGAAGTAGGTGACAGTAATGAATTGTAAGTTAAAATATCTAAACTTTGGGTAAATAAATTCAATTTACCTTTTTTTTTTTTTTTTCGTAAACCATAATTGAGGATCAGATCAGATCCATCGTATGTAGATAATTTCAGTTTAATAATTAAATGAATAAAAAATTGATAATTTATATATTTATACCAGTTAATATATTTTATTATTTTTTAATTATATTTTAAATATTTTATATTTATATAATTTTTTAATATATTTTTTTATAAATTTTAAAATATTTATATAATTATTTATATAAAATTTTTATTATTTTTATATTATATTTATATAATTGTAATTAATATCATCAATATCATACACCCAAGCCCGAGTTTTTAACTTTTAATTATTAATTATTAGTAGTTTATTGTGTCAGAGGTGACAACGACGGTGCAAACCCTGCAGTTACTTTAAATCTACGATCACACGTTTTCCGTGCTCTGGCACTTTTTTTTTTAATTTATCACGTGGCATTGGGAGTATGCGAAAACTACCGAAAGGTTTAACCTGAGATAACTAATTATAACATGGGAAAAATCTTTTTATTAAAAGGAAATGAAGTTTTGATAATTTAAAAATAATTTAAATTTTATTAAAATTATTTTAAAAAATGAATTTATTATTAATAAAAAGGATTTATTTAAATATTAATATAATATTTATAATAGAATTATTAAAAAATTTTATTTTTAATAATAATATTATTTAAAATATTAAAGATATGTGCGTAAAATATATTGAATGTTATTTAAAATATAAATTAATATATATAAATATATTTTTTAAAAATTATTTATAAATAATAATATATGAGACTGAGCCTAAACCAAAAAACTTTTGTCCAATATTTATCTTCTTGGTAACTTTAGACTGTGAGAGTTTAAATTTTTAGTCTTTTTCTTAACTCCTACATGAATTATCGTTGTTATTTATTTTTTTTCCGTTTAATATAAAAATGATAATTAAAATTAATGTAGGGTTAACCATTAACGTGATTCATCAACCGATCTAATTACGAATATAATAATTTTTTTAATATTTTAAATTACTTGAAATACTTTTTATTATATACAAATAATATAAATAGTAATAAATTATTTTTAGGAGTATCGCAATAAATAAATATTTTTTCTTTTAAGTAATTCGATCCTTAAAGCGAGAAAATTGATGCATGGTCAGTGTTAATGGGACGGCAGGGTGGGCACCGCAATAATTTAATTTACGGCACTGTATTTATGAGATGTGGTCAGAAAAATAATAAGATACCTTGTTCTGCTGCCATATAAAACAAAAAAATTTAATTTTAAATTATATTAAGTAAATAATATTAAATTTTTTAATTTTTAAAATATATTTTTTATTTTACATTAAAACCTCGTCAGGGTAAGCGGCAAGAAGAATTGTCATTGGAGCTCGCCTTCTTACAAGCGAGTTCTCAACACAAATAGATTTATTTTAAACCCCCACCCTCCAATTATTTTAAGGTAGGGGAAAGAATCACGACCCTCCAATTATTTTAACCTTGTCAATAAAGTTTTATATGTATTAATATTTTAATATATTGTTTTATTATTACTATAATTTGTATAATATATATTTTTATTATTTAAAAATTTTTGTATAATTTTTATTTTTATCATTTATATAACATATTTTTATATCATTTTTAGTTGGTAGTTTATTTAAAAATCTATATTTAGGTTAAAATTGAACTATCTATACATTAAACAATTAATCTTGTTTTAAAAAAAGATACATGATATATTTCTTGAAACCTAAAAGATGTTATATGAAAATTACAAATCGTACAATGAATTCGTTCTAATACGATAGAAAAAAGTTGACAAAATATTTAGTAAATTTCTTTGAACCCAAAATGTATGACAAATGCATGGGGTATTAGATTTTTTCTAACATGACGAAAAATATTTGACTAATGCTTAGTAAATTTTTTGGAACCCGAAATATGTGAAAAATGTATGGGGTATCAGATTCTTTCTGAAACGATAGAAAATATTTGACTAATTTCTAGAAAATTTATTGAAACTCGAAAGATGTGACAAATGCATGAGGTATCAGATTCTTTCTGATGCGACCAAAAATATTTGACTAATGCTTAGTAAATTTTTTAGAATCTTAAAGATGTGACAACTACATGGTGTATCAGATTACTTCTGACACGACAAAAAATATTTGACTAATACCTAATAAATTCTTGAAACCAGAAAGATGTAACAAATGCATGGGGTATCAGATTCTTTCTGACACGACAAAAAATATTTGACTAATGCTTAGTAAATTTTTTGGAACCCAACAGATATGACAAATACATGAGGTATTAGATTCTTTCTAACAAAAGAGAAAATATTTGACTAGCACCTAGTAAATTTTTTGGAAGCCCAAAGATGTGACAAATGCATGGGGTATCAGATTCCTTTTGATACAATGGCAAATATTTAACTTATACCTAGTAAATTTCTTAGAATTCGAAAGATATGACAAATGCATGGGGTATTAGATTCCTTCTGAAACAATAGAAAATATTTGACTAATGCCGAGTTAATTTCTTTAAACTTGAAAGATGTGATAATCATTATTTGTTAAACCGTTGTAAACAAATTTATATTTGATGTTTATATGTGATAATCTGGATAGTATTTAATGAAAATAATATTTGTTTGCAGGTTAATTAAATAAGATGAGCAATAGATTTGTGGCACTTATCTACTTTAATAGATAAATTTTTAATAGTAAAGAAGGTTTTACTTTCCAAAGTGACCGTCTAAAAAGTACTAGTGTTGAGGAAGACATCACAATAGAGGAATTGAAGGTCAAAATTAATATAAAAATCAAAGATAAGAATGAAAAAAGAGTATCAGAGATCAAGTATAAGTTTTCTATTCGTATTCGATATAGGAGCTTCCCAGTTAAAGATGACGATGATGAGAGATACATGTTTGATGCCCCTCAATAATTTCCTAATGTTGCCATAATTGAGTTATATGCGGAGCTAGAGGTTGTTAATGATGATGGTAGGCTTTCAAATATCCATATTGCATGCAACGTACTCACACAAATGTCATGGCCATTTGACAATCCCTTATGTCAACCTTCTTTAGATGTATAGCTATTGATGAATAATTTCGTTGAACTCTTTCATTATTCATTTGTGCCACCAACTGTTCTTACCACTGTAAATGATGCGCCACACACCTCCATGATGACAGAGTCTCCAATTAAAGATGCTGAAATGGAAAGTGGAGGATCAAGTTTATTTAATGCTGATCTCGATCATGATCAATCATCTAGACCCCATTGTGAATATGTAGGAGACTTTAATGAGCCAAAGATTATGTTGAATTTGATGATAGTGATAACAACAATAGTTATAGCCAAATGTTGTAGCTAATATCAACATTCATCATATGTCATCTATTGGTGGAGGTAATGGTTCTCTTCATCAGTTTGAGCCTGCATCCCATATGCATACTTTTGATCTGGACGCAATGCACATGGCAAAATTTTCAGAATATAATCATACATTAAGTATGCTGTCTACTAGAATCTATCTACCGATAATCTTTATGTTGGGATGCAATTTGGTACAAAAGAGATGATGCTTTTAGCTATCAAGCACTACAATATCAAAAACTTTGTAGATTAGAGAGTTGTCAAATTTACGCCTACCAAATATCATGGTAAGTGTACAATGTATGGCCTGAGTGCAATTGGAGTACAAGGGTAACATTGTTGAAAAAGAAGCAAGTTTTAGAGATTAGAAAATACAATGGTCCTCATACTTGTACATCTGGACGAATTTCACAAGATCATGTGAAATTAGATTCTAACATGATTTGTTCATGCATTTTATCTTTGGTCCAAGTAATTATGACTATTCGTTTCAATTTTGGTTGTGGAGATAAAGAATAGGTATGGATACATGACCTCCTATAAGAAAACATGGACAGCAAAGCAAAAGGTAATTGTTAGACTATTTGGCGATTAGGATAAATCCTACAGTGATCTGCCAAAATGGTTAGGTGCCATGCAACATTTTGTTCCTAGCACAATAGTTGAATTACAAACTGTATTACATACAACGATCAACTCATTGTGCAAGATAAGCGTATTTTCCATTGACTTTTTTGGACATTCAAGTCTTGCATTGAAGACTTTCCCTTTTGTAAGCCAATTATGCAAATAAATGGTACATTCTTACATGGAAAATACCAAAGAACATTGTTGTTAGCTGCTGCACAAGATGTCAATGGAAACATTATAGCAATTGCCTTTACAATTGTGGAGGGTGAGATAAAGAAGGCATGGTTATTGTTTCTCCATAATTTACGTAGATATGTTGTTATGCAACTTGGAATCTACTTGATATTTGATCGATATGAATCCATCAAATCTGTCATCAGAGACTCAGGTAGTGTATGGAAACATTCATGTGCACATTTTGTGTATTGCATTCAATATATTGCAGCTAATTTCATGATAAGGTTTAATAATAAAGACTTGTGTTGACAGGTTGTTAACATGGTTATGTATTCACATTTATGGTTCTTTGATCTTTTACAACCCTCTCAATTTTCATTTTTATTAACAAGTTGTTAACAAGTCCGCAATTAACATATGATTTTAATAGCGTACGAGTTGAGGCAACCTCATTTTTAGTGGTACTATAAAAATTTTCATGCGAAAAATGTAGAAACAGTTGATTGCAAAAATCTAATTCATGTCTTAAATCATGCTTAATTAAACTTATTCAATTAAGTCCTCCTCAGTTTATCTTTTATTCAATTAAGTCTTACTTAATTAAATACTAGATTTAATTCAACAATTTCATCTTATTATGTGTGACCCATCAGTTTCCCAACATGTTGACAATGAACATAAATAATCTTATTAATCATGTTCATAGATTAATAACGAGATCTAACAACTCATTATAACCACCTAAATGTTGATAGAATAAAGTGTAACTTCTTTAGAACCTTTCACAGACACCTGAGTGACTATACCAAATGAAGTTCTCATTCGAGCCGTATTTAGTGAACTTGTTTCCATAAAGTAAGCACCCATATGCTATGCCCATGTATTTCACATACTTTAACTTCAATAAGATCAAAGATTTGCATGCATCTAATGCATGGAGGCTTAGCATATATTAGTCTTCATGCATTGTCAATGCTTTTTCTTGACAATACGATGACCAAGAATATTTTTACAAACACGCTTTGATGCATAAGGATCTCATCATTGTAACTCATTACTATCTTTGCAAGGCCGCTGTTTTTCAAAGGCTTCATCCAATTAGTGTTTGCATAAGTGTCAATCACACCACTAACATGAAGGAAAACCTATGTTACTATAACTTAGTAACATTATGGAGTTATTTGACCATAAATCCCATGTCCCAATCCGATTGATTTAAGGGCATACACCAATACTATATTACTTTGATTTTTATTTTTTTTCTTGAAGTATCTGTATCCGACATGGACATGGATATGGAAATAAATTTCTCCAAATATGAAAAAACTAAAAATAAATTGAGTATCTCTGTATTAGACATATACCTATATTTGACACTTATTCTTTCTTGAGTTTGATACTTATATATGTGGCATAAGAATAAGCACCATAGCAAGATATGTACTGGTAATGGTAATGGCAAAACTTTCTGATATATGGAACTTAAATGACAAAGGGCAACTCCTTAACAGAAGCTCTTTCCTCTTGAGTTTGATACTTATATATGTGGCATAGGAATAAGCACCATAGCAAGATATGTACTGATAATGGTAAAGGCAAAACTTTCCAGTATATGGAACTTAAATGACAAAGGGCAACTTCTTAACAGAAGCTCTTTCCTCTTTTTTGCAACTTCAACCCAAGTTCCTTCAAGTCACAATAAAGCAACATTATAATAGCACCAAGGCTCACCCACTGCAAAACTTTTAACATAGAAGAGGAATATGTTACAAAATTGTAAGTCATTGTTTGGTCCGAAAATGTGATATTACCAAAACTAATATGATTACCCCTTACAAGATTGCCAATGCACATTTTCGTTAATCTAACATGCATGCATTTGGTTCACCTCCTTTCACTTAGGATTACAGTGTTTGGTTGGCAAGGAATGTAACATTCGAAATTGACTAGATTACTAAAATGCCATTATCACTATGAATAAGAAATAAATTCTTTTTCTTAACACAGAATGCGTATTCCAACAATATCATTTGCAATTGACTAATATTGTAACGACTAATAAAATATTAGTAAAGTACATTAAAGTTATATGATCTACACCAAGCATAATATGAAAAAAATTATTGAGTATGCAAATACAAAATGTTGCCAACAAGCAACTTGTTGTTAAGCTTGAACCTTTTTCAATTATCATAAATGCAAGATGTGGATATACATAAACCAAGACTTGGATTTTCATGGATTGCAAGAATAACATCCCACAGATCATAATAGATTAGAGGGTCATTTTTTAAATTCAAGTAGCATAATAGTTATGAGTTGTTAATATATATGAACAACCATTACCTAAAGCCATAAATCAGAATATGAGTACGCAAATACAAAACATTGCCAACATTTTCATACAAGCTCTAAATATAAAGAGAAACTGGACATCTGCATCATTATTGAAGTCAAAAAAAGGTCGGTAAGGATTTCATTAACCAATGAGAGCTAGACAAAAAATTAATAAGTTAATAAGAGCTATCTGTTTTATAATTATACATCAAGCTTCTATTTTCTTCTTATTCCTCTCTAGTTCTACGAAACAAAAAAAAAAAAAACCTTGTAATATATTAGGTAGATTAAGGCTTAATTGTCTGCTTTACTATCAAATTAGAATAAGGTATTAGAAAAATTAAACTATCAAGTCACCAATCGAATCTTGTTTCAAACAAACTTTAATCAAGTCATCAACCAACTCATGTTTCGAACTAGTAATTGAATCTTAGTTCCTTTGTATAAGTAAAACCTTAAAATCAATAGACAAGATATGATTTCAAGGGTATTTTATAATAATCTCTTATATAAAATACTCCAATAACTACAAAAACAAGAAACAAGCAAGAAAAAATGAAAAAAAAAAATGTTAGGTTTTAGTCTATTTCTAACAAGCAAATTTATTTATCGAAAATTAACTAGTTCATTTATCATAAATTAAATAGTCCATCCCACATTTGGAGACTCTTTATAAATCATGTAAAGAACAAAGTATTTTGTTATTCCTTGACCTATTATTTGTGTTCGAGACAATCATTAAAAGATCAAAAGGCTTTTCATTTCATTCAATTTATTCTATATATTTTGTCAATATAAATGAGACCCCAGTGAACAAACTTTCAAAACTTAACCTTAAAGTCATAAGTTAAAATGCAAGAAGAACCTTACGTTAACCAAAATTAGCAGAAGAACCAAACTGCTCTACTAGCTATGAATGTTAAAACTGAAAACATGTTAGGTTGAGGGTGGAGAGAGAGCACCTTGAGTTGACTATAGGAGGAGCAGCAACTTAGTCTACTATTGAGGAAAGAGATAAAGCACTAAAATTACCCAAATATCGGGGGACTTCGACAAAGGATAGCAGATCCTTAGGTAAATTGACTGTGAAGTATAGATAGCAGCAGCCTTATTAGGTTTTTGTTTGTTTAGGATCGGTATTGGATTATAATTACTAACACAAACGAAGGTAAAATAGTTTGAAGGGTTAAAATAGTAAGGGTATAAGAGAGATAAATGTTACATTATCCTAACAATGCAATAATACCTAAGGTTGAGGTGGGTTTGGGATTATTCTCAATATGACTAAATAGTGTCATTGTAAATAATTTAATATTACCTAATTTCAAAAATATTTTGAACCAAACATGATTAGCTTATGACCAAATCTGAGATTACAGTCGGTAATCTCATATCACCCGAACCATACGGCCCCTAAAAGGTTAACTGTTAATGACAAAGTATACCTGCCAAACTTATTTGCTTCACTAAATAAAGATTATTTAGCCGAGTAGATAGACAACATATGAAAGCCTTGAACCAAGGAGATGGGGCCTAAGTGGAGAAATCCCGTCTTTAAGCTGCTCGCTGAGTTCTTGCGCCTCCTCATTGTAAGACAATGCATCCAAAAGCACAACATTAACCATGGTGATAAATGGTAGAAGTACAATCCTTTCCTCAAAAACGGCATAGCACTTTTTGCGTAATATTTCTGGAGGATCCCAAAAAGTACGCATAACTAACCGTCGTCATAAAGCTCATTGGTGCGTTCTTTTAAGTTGTTCAAACAGCAAGAGCTGCTTATCAAGGGGTTAAAACTTGCATCAACTAATTTGCCATCAGCTGGTTGAGTTGATCCACATCCACTTTCTGCATAATTTGCTCCATGTCCGAAATTCGAATTTATTGCATTAACATATTGGTTAGAAGAGGTCGGTTTGCAGAGATAGATATAGGCACGGCAAGCAAACCACCTTCAAGCACTCAGCTTCCACTTCCATCATATGGAAGCCAATGAAGTGGCAGATTCGGTGGCTAGACCAAGTTAACCAAAATAATTTCCGCCACACGGGAAGCCAATGAAGTGGCAGATTTTGTAGCTAGACCAAATTAACCAAATAATTTTGATTAATTAAAATACACTGCTAGACCAAATTAATCAAAACAATTTTGACTAATTAATTCACTTTTAAAATAAATAAAAAATCAATTAATGAGATTTCTATTAATTAATTAACCAAAAAAATCGATTGAATACCCTAACTGTAACTCTTACATAATGACATCAAAACAGCTTGTAGAAACCATTTTTAAGTCCATGTTTTGGCTTGATTGTAAAGCAGTGAATAAAGCGTCTCATTATTTGCTAGTAGTTGTAAATAATTAATTATACATCAGTTGATATTTAATCCTAGAAAAGAATAAAAAGGTTCCATCACAATCATTGTCAAACCAAAACAAAACAGCCCGAAATTCATCAACAACCTCACCACTAGATTATCTGCATAACATTCCAAAGGAATATCAAATATAAACTTGTGAACCCCACAATGTTTTTTAAACAAAATTTGAGTCCCAAGATATATAGGCTCCTTGCTTTAGAAAAAAAGAAAGGGAAAGGAGAAAAAGTGAAGCCAAAAAGGGGGGAAAAAGAATGGTGGAAAGGCCATTTTACATAGTTTCAAGGTTAATGCAGATTTCCTTGTTCCCATAATCAAGAATCCTTGCTCCACTTTACCAGAGCAAAAGAACAATTAAGAAGAAATGAGGCGACAAAATATTATTGGTCCAGGTGATCAAAAGTAGAGGACAGAATTTAACAAAACAATGCCAATTGTGGTTCACCATCTCTCCCTTGACCTTGACCTGCCATATAAAAGGAAAAATCATAATTTCATTAGCCATTTGACTAGTCTGAAGGTCTGATTTCCATAAGCAGATATCCAGTTACAATGTGCAAAAGAGCATCATCACCAATGCGATGAAAGAGTAAGGGATGCCAACATTTAGCTTGACAACTCAAAAGATGACTTACAACTAATGGTACCGGACTGAATTAAAGCAGCGGTAAATGCTTCATGTCATCAAAATCTCTCAGTTTTTGACAGGGAAAAAAGAAAAAATATATTTTAAGAGCCCTATGGATTTCCTCAGTTTCTAAGTAACCAAAATAAAAAATAATAAGCTTAAGTTCCGCATGGAAAAAGGACCTTAGAATAGTACTCTCTCTCAAAACTTGCAAAATCTCCTATTTATTTATATCTATAAACTGATATAACAGGAAGGGCAGAAAAAAATAAAACATTAAGATAAGCAGGCCAAGTTTTCCATGAAGACTGGATAAAGAAAGAGCAGGAAAGGAATGAGAGATTAAAACAGGTAATATTTATATCCTTACCTGCCCAAATCTCTGTTCCCCAGAAATCCTCTATCCCTGCCAGCTTGAAATCCTCCCTGAAATCCTCTTCGGTCATCACTAGGCCTTGTCCATGTATCAGCAGTACCACGAGATCTAGGCCTATCCGTTAACTCCACACTTCTAGAGCCATCAATAGATCCAGACTGAGAAGGTGGTCTATTGGGGAAGCTGCCAGTCCTGCCAGTCCTGCCAGCCCCAGAACCAGGCCTTTCAACAACTTTCTGCCCAAATCTAACTTTGTTATCCAAATCTCGGATAAGCATATCTAATTCCCTTTCCTTGAGAACAAGTGTGTCACGTAAAGTGGGGTGGTCCCCAGCAGATTCTGAATTAGGTGTTGAATCTTTCCCAAGCTCCTTCCTAAGATTATCTATATCTTCTTTCAATATCTTTTCTTCCTCTGTTTCTGGCCTGAAACATTTTTCTCATCAGAAATGAAGAACATAATGCCGTTGGAAATATATTCATAAGTTACTTGAGAACAAGAAAGAAGCAAAATGGAATTGAGACAAAATGACAATCAAAAGCCCATAGAACAATTGGGCATCCGGAACCATCTAGATGACAAGCCTTACACAAGAAATCACAATGAACCACATTGATACAACAAAGCATTCTGCTAACGCAGAAAAAGGGAAAATCCCAAAGGAAATTGATAAGGAAGCAGAAACAAACAACCACGGTCAAAGCCAAGAATTTTATTTTGGGGAGGTGGCATAAAAGATCAAATTACTTTGTTTTTTTTGGGGGGGCGGGGGGTGGGGGGCTCAAAATAGGTTTTTACAATTTTTTTGCCCCCCCTTCCCCCTGAATATGCCTCTGCGCATAACCATGTGCAATAATAATCTGGCGAAAGAATTAAATACGCTGTTGGAAGGTAACCCAAAGGATAATAAGACCATACAAAAGTACAAAACTTGAAATATCACAAAATGATTTAAAACAAGCACATAAAAGCATAAAGGAAACAAGGTTGCAATTGGAAGAATGATGAAAAAAGAACTAGACCTAAAATAAAGCACTTTAAGAACCTTAAAGAAGAGTAGAAGCCTGGTAAAGTGTTTGAACAATATGCTGAATGGGATGAAAAAAAAAAAAAAAAACAAATGTGCGTTAATTGGTAACTCTCTCCTATGTGACTACCAGCGCATATGCGACCTATATGTGCTCCACATGAATCTCAGGCTAATTTCAGTATATAAACAACCTCTGAAAGTGTTAAGGATAGTGAATTTGAGTTGACTTTCTGCACCAGAAGAAGGCAATCAAGTGGCAACTGGCAAAGATAACAAGCCAAAAGCTGAATTATAGCATTTTCAGTTTGGTAAATGTATGTAAATTTGGGAATATGCATAAAGCTAAGCTTAGCTGTCAAGAAAAACATACAAAGAAGAATCCCCTGGTCCAGCCAGAAATGGAAAGGAAAAAAAATTAATTTTACTCCCCCAACCAACCAAAAAAGAAAAAAAGAAAAAATTAATAATAGGTTTTTATTCAACAAGCCCCAATGCTTATGGTACCATAACATAGAACATATTCACAATTGAGCTGGCTGTGAATTCATAAATGAAACAATTATTAGAATGCAACAATAGATGTGAATTTAATGCATGAAAAAGCTGTAAAAAGCTTGATTCAAAAAGCCCAACATCTATTCGGAACTTATATGTAATCCTAAATTAGTTTCTAAGATGGAGCCCTAGACTCTGACATCAAGTACTTCAGCGACTATCATATTTCAAAAATAAAAAAAAAAGGTTCTTGCTCAATCACTTCACCACATAATCTGTTTAGTTAATTCAGTTGTTTGCTGCTAGACTGGCTTTGCTCATACTAAACAGATCAGTTCTGTGCTGTATAATAAAGATATAAGCACACCAAATCTCTCCAAGAACTCCAACCCCCCACCCACCAAAAAGGAAACAAAATACAGATCCTAGAACAACTCAATTCCCAACAGAGTAGAGAGACATGCATTACACGAACTACTGTATTTTACACAATAGAGAAACACCCACTTAAGAACAACTCAACCCTCTACAGAGAACAGACAGAAAGGAACGTGATAATACTGGAAAAACTCACATGCCAAATTTAATTCGTTGTAACAAATCTGAAGATGAACTATGATTTAGTGGTTCCAATGAAAAATTTTGTGCAACAACCAAAAAGATCGAATTATTTAAAGAAAAAAATATGGATAACAATTATATTTTCTAGGTTTGAAGCAACAACATTCCATAAATCTAAGCTCAATCCCAAATATTATTCATCATATGATATTTGAACTGTTCTACATCAACTTCAAAAGTCTTAGAAACAAAGGATTGCGTAATGACAACATACCATACGCACAGATTAGGGAGTATAAACAATCAGCAATGAAGGTGTCATAACGTGGCCCAGATACAAATCCTGACCAACCAGACTTAAAAAGGCAAGTGTGCCTCTCGTTGCTATATGTATCTAAATTTATATATCATTATTTTTTATTTTTAGTGGTGATATCATTATTATATATCATTATTATCAATATTTTTTATTTTCGGGGACTGAGTTGTCGAGATAAACCCCTGACTCGACCTAACCCTAAATAGTCATTACGAAATGACTATTTATTTTGAAGTCGCTACCAATCTATTTTGGCTAGGTGAGATTCGTCACTTATTGGAGTTCGTATTTCAAAGATTATGAAACCCTTAAAAACAAAATACGAGGTTGGCAATAATACCAGAGATCACCTGAAAAGGTCCGAGAGTCGGTTACAATCACGATTAACGATCAATCCCTCTCATGATGCCTGGTAACCGGTATCTTATTAATCACGTGTTAATTTAAATATGATTTTTATCCGGTTTCAATATTTGGTATTTGATTATAATTCCGTATATATAAAAATAAAATTTTATGAAACAAATTTATTATTCCGTATGAGAAAATTGGGTATTTAATACTTTGTCAAATCAAAATATCTTCCGTACCCCACTAGAGAACTAAAAAAACACGAAAAGTTTTATCATTATCTCTTTCGCACTCCACCGGAAGATCGAAGTAATACGAAAGTTTTTAAAATCAAAATATCTTTCATACTCCACCTAATAGAAGAATGAAAAAGGTTTATTTTTACAAAATTCAAAAAAAAATCCCGATTTTCTCGTTTTTAAAAAGATATCTCGTTATTAAAATAATCTATAAAACCCCTCTCATATGCTGGGAGAAATTTCACGTATTACTTTAACTCAAAGACATTACTTTAATTTTTTGAAAATTTTTGGTTTTATTAAAAATAATTACCTTGAGACTCTTTAGATGAAAAGTGCTAAACTCAACCCTAAGGATTCGAACTTGGTCAAAGCGACCAACATATCCTTTAAAGTACACTTTCGTCATAAAAGCATCCCAATGACCCTAAAGGACTTGATTTTGTGATAAATTATTAAAATACCCCTAAGATATAACTTGGTCATGAAAGTATCCCAATAACCGTAAAGGACTTAACAACATCATAAAAAGACGAACCTATCCTTAATGTGTACCTTCAACCTGAAAGTATCTAAGTAATCACATAAAACTCAGTTCTAAGTACTAAAATACTCTAAGTTGTACCTTTGATGTAAAAGTATTCCAGTAACCTAAAAGACCCCCCTAAATGGGTAACATTGATATCAAATATGACCTAAAATGCAAAAATTGCTAGTGAGTCCCAAAATTTTTCAACATTGCATTTCATACCCCATCGGAGAACCGAAAAAGTACGAAAGCTCTTAATATTTTCTACATCCCATCGAAGGATAGAAGGAATACTAAGAATATTCCTAAAATGTCCAAAATATTCTACATGGTTGGTTTATATGAGAAAAGACTATTTTAACCCTAAAATATAAGGCTTAATTAAATGGTCCCTTAACTTTTCTAACTTTACATAATGGCCCCTACATGATACAAAATACAATCAAACATCAAATATATCCAAGTCAACACCAAAAAACACAAGGGTGGTTCGACCAAGCACTTTTGGCCTTGGGCAAATTTTTTCAAATTTTACAATTAAATCCCTAAACTTTCTAACATTTTAAAATGACTCCAAAAGGCAAAAAAATATATAATATGCATTTAGTCATGCTAAATATACATGGACAACACCCCTAAAAGCCTATCAAGCATCCACCTAAGCATAAAAAACATTAAAAAAAATTTCAAATTTGCAATTTAATCCCTAAACTTTCAATATTTAGAAAATAGCCCAAAATCCAAAATTCGGAAATAAGCCCTCATTAAAATCGGCCAAGCATGGAAACACCTTTCCTAGGCCTTTAAAAATTTGGAAAATTATTTTTAGGTACCTACAACTTTTAAACATAAGAACATAATCCAGCATGAAAATAAGCATGTAAATTCCTTTGAATATCATCATCAAATTCAGCCACTCATCAACAAATAAGAAAACATATTTTTACAACATGATTTCATGCATATCAACATATATCCTAATTTCTACCAAGCTCATATCATCATCAACATGCAAAAAAATCATGAACTATGAACATATGAACAAACTTTAACAATAATCAACATAAAAATACCAAGGAAAATAGCACAAAATCATATACATAATATCATAGCAGCATTCCCACAAGCAAACATACATTTGTTTGATAAAATTAAATTATTACCAATAAAAATCAAATCCAACAATTAAATCAAGAAAGATTGATCACAGTCTTCAAACTTGACCTTTGACATGGATCAAAATCCATGAGCTCGAGTCATCAAAAGGCTCACCAAAAGGAAGAATTATGCATGAAATGAACAAAAATTGAAGCTTTTAGAAAAAAAGAATAAAAAATCTACCTTAAAGGCTTTAAAACTTGTGAAGTACCCTTCCCCTATTTATAAGAGGGAGGTTCAGCAAAGGGGATGGGAAAATCCCCTCGGCCGAAAATTTATTTTATTTTTGAATTATTATTTATTATTTTTTCATTGATATTAGTGAATTAAAATGACTTAAATTAATTTTATCACTTTGTGTGAGTCATCATATGTGACTCATTCTCTTAATGATAATCAAGATAAAATCAACTAATGATATAGTTAGAACTCAACTAAGTTGGTTAGGGGAAAATTGAAATCCAACTAAACTAGTTTCAATGAAACTAGCTTATTTAATTCCAAAATTAAAAATTAAAATTAAAATTAATAACCTTTGATGTAAAAGTATTCCAGTAACCTAAAAGACCCCCCTAAATGGGTAACATTGATATCAAATATGACCTAAAATGCAAAAATTGCTAGTGAGTCCCAAAATTTTTCAACATTGCATTTCATACCCCATCGGAGAACCGAAAAAGTACGAAAGCTCTTAATATTTTCTACATCCCATCGAAGGATAGAAGGAATACTAAGAATATTCCTAAAATGTCCAAAATATTCTACATGGTTGGTTTATATGAGAAAAGACTATTTTAACCCTAAAATATAAGGCTTAATTAAATGGTCCCTTAACTTTTCTAACTTTACATAATGGCCCCTACATGATACAAAATACAATCAAACATCAAATATATCCAAGTCAACACCAAAAAACACAAGGGTGGTTCGACCAAGCACTTTTGGCCTTGGGCAAATTTTTTCAAATTTTACAATTAAATCCCTAAACTTTCTAACATTTTAAAATGACTCCAAAAGGCAAAAAAATATATAATATGCATTTAGTCATGCTAAATATACATGGACAACACCCCTAAAAGCCTATCAAGCATCCACCTAAGCATAAAAAACATTAAAAAAAATTTCAAATTTGCAATTTAATCCCTAAACTTTCAATATTTAGAAAATAGCCCAAAATCCAAAATTCGGAAATAAGCCCTCATTAAAATCGGCCAAGCATGGAAACACCTTTCCTAGGCCTTTAAAAATTTGGAAAATTATTTTTAGGTACCTACAACTTTTAAACATAAGAACATAATCCAGCATGAAAATAAGCATGTAAATTCCTTTGAATATCATCATCAAATTCAGCCACTCATCAACAAATAAGAAAACATATTTTTACAACATGATTTCATGCATATCAACATATATCCTAATTTCTACCAAGCTCATATCATCATCAACATGCAAAAAAATCATGAACTATGAACATATGAACAAACTTTAACAATAATCAACATAAAAATACCAAGGAAAATAGCACAAAATCATATACATAATATCATAGCAGCATTCCCACAAGCAAACATACATTTGTTTGATAAAATTAAATTATTACCAATAAAAATCAAATCCAACAATTAAATCAAGAAAGATTGATCACAGTCTTCAAACTTGACCTTTGACATGGATCAAAATCCATGAGCTCGAGTCATCAAAAGGCTCACCAAAAGGAAGAATTATGCATGAAATGAACAAAAATTGAAGCTTTTAGAAAAAAAGAATAAAAAATCTACCTTAAAGGCTTTAAAACTTGTGAAGTACCCTTCCCCTATTTATAAGAGGGAGGTTCAGCAAAGGGGATGGGAAAATCCCCTCGGCCGAAAATTTATTTTATTTTTGAATTATTATTTATTATTTTTTCATTGATATTAGTGAATTAAAATGACTTAAATTAATTTTATCACTTTGTGTGAGTCATCATATGTGACTCATTCTCTTAATGATAATCAAGATAAAATCAACTAATGATATAGTTAGAACTCAACTAAGTTGGTTAGGGGAAAATTGAAATCCAACTAAACTAGTTTCAATGAAACTAGCTTATTTAATTCCAAAATTAAAAATTAAAATTAAAATTAATAAACATAAACAAAATTTTGAAAATAAAAGAAATAAAATCCCAATAATAATAATAATAATAATAATAA
>JBBYHM010373705.1:1589-16063 GCA_038381775.1 Adansonia rubrostipa
AATAGCTAATTCTTTGACTAATTTGTCATCCATGTTTAAAGTCAACCAAGAGTCGGACATTGCTTCCATCCAGATGAGCATCTACACAACTTCATTCATTGCATAGCATTGAAAAAGAGAAGGATGGCCTACCATGGCACTATGACATCCTTTATTACCTCAAGGATTAGTAATATCCCAAACATGCAATCGAGGTTGATAAAAAGACTATCAGAAGCTAGCTATAGGATCTATTTTCGATGGAAAAATCTTATACAAAAAGAGTCACGATCAAGTATTGCTCAGATACGTCGATACTCTTGAAGCTAAAAGGATCCTAGAAGAAGTTCATGAAGGGATTTACGACACATGCTAATGGACATAGAATGGCCAAGCAAATCATGAGAATGGGTTATTACTGGTTGACCCTTGAGAAAGACTGCATTAACTATGCCCAAAAATGTCATAAGTGTCAAATCTAAGCAGATAGGATCAATATCCCTCTAGTGCCACTTCACGTTATGATGGCCCTATGGCCCTTCTTCATATGGGGCATGGACGTGATTGAGCCAGTCACCCTTAAAGCTTCTAATGGGCATTGTTTTATCTTGGTAGCAGTTAACTATTTCACCAAATGGGTAGAGCGTACCTTGTATACTAATGTCACTAGATAGACTATCTGTAGGTTTGTCAAGTGGGACATCATCTATAGATATAGCCTCCTAAACCAAATCATCACAGACAATGCAAGCAACTTAAACAATTAAATGATGCAAGTAGTCTACTTTTAATTTATGATCCATCACCATAATTCTATCCCTTACCGCACAAATATGAATTAGGGAGTCGAGCTAGCCAACAAAATCATGAAAAAAATAGTTGAGAACATGGTCGAGGCTTACAAAGACTGGCATGAGAAGCTATCTTTTGCACTTCATGCCTATTGGACCTTAGTTCGCACTTCTATGGGTGCTACCCTATTTTCCTTTGTCTATGGGATGTAACCTGTATTGCCTATTGAAGTCGAGATACCTTCTCTTAAAGTCTTGATGGAAACCAAACTTGAAGAGGCTAAATAGGTCAAGAACAGATATAACCAGCTCAACTTCATCGAAGCAAAATGAATGAAAGCCATCTGCCATGGTCAAATGTACAATAAATGCATGATCCGAGCCCACGACAAAAATTTTTCCCCTAGGCAAATCAGTATTGAAGAAGATCCTCCTAATTCATAAAGATGCACGAGCAAATGGACCCCTAATTGGGAAGGATCGTATGTCATGAAGCAAGCCTTCTACGGAAGGGCCCTAATCTTATTAGAAATGAATAGCAATGCCTTGCCTAACCCAGTCAACTCATATTTCATCAAGAAATATTATATGTAGAAGGCGAAAGCCTAAAAATAAGCATATTTAAAAAAAAAAGCAAAAAAAAAATAAAAAAACCAAAAAAAAACCAAAAAAATTAAAAAAAACCAAAAAAACAAAAAATACAAAAAAAGGGGTCTAGATGAAAATTCGGAAAGGGCATCTAGGCAGCTAACCCGACTACGATTGAAAACCCATAAGGGCAACTTGAGAAGATCAATTTTGATGGGGCATAAATTGAGAGCACCTACAGGACAATGCAAAGCAATCCTAGGGATCTTCCGAAGATCAGCTCATACTAGTCACATTTATTGTTTGAGGAAGATCCTAAAAAGCACCTAAAGAACATCCATGTCATGATTGTCAGAGGCATCTTTCACCCAAAAGATCATTTTTCTGGCTACCCTATTAATTGCTTGTCAAATAGTATATCAATTTGTATCTCTTTGCTGTCATAAATAAATATTGCCTTACTTCTTCTAAACCCTTGTACAATTCACATTGCACTTGTCATTTAACTAATAATGTTTGATAAATCAACTGAAATATGCATTGGGACATCTCGATATTACATTGAAAGGAAAAGAAAAGCAAAAGGAACTCTGCTCGCACCGCGATTGTCAAGATCATGAACTTCTCGCATCCAAACACATATTCGACATGACCATACACCAAACCAATTCTTGCTTTCATAAGCCGTATCTCAAGAAAAACCATTTAAAGATAACCAAAAATTGACCCATGCGTTCTACCTGAATCCTATCTAAACTAGAGACATGAACCTAGTCAGTCAAACAGACCAAATTATTGACAATGCCTTTTAGTTGCCAGGAAAAAATTAAGCCTACTGAATCAAGAAATGCCATAACCCAAATTCTTGAAAATAGATGAATAACTCAACTATCAAAACTTCACATCCCTAACGAAGCCAGAGTAATCCACAATGGTTACCTTTTGTGATAGATTTTATGTCATATCTCCAGTAGAGCCGAGACAACCTACGATCCCTAGTGAAATTAGGAAAATTCCAATCCCTAGTTCAGCCAAGATGGATCATAATCCCTATTAGAGTCTGGATACTTCCAATAGAAACTTCAACTATCTCTCGTATTAGACTTTGCATCATGCAGCCATTATAGCATTTCATATCTTGCACTCACATACCATCATACATCATCATTTTTACAATATCAATTCAAGCTAGGTTTACGAAACCTCCAAGGATTTCCTGGTCAGAACTCTAAGCTTCGCAAACTATCATTTAGGTAAGGTTCCCTTCTTCTTATCACCTCATGTTAAAACCTTTTTTATCAAGAAACTATTGTCAAAGAGCTAGTTTCAAGAAATTGTTGTTTAGAAACTATCATCGAGAACTTTTAACAAAAATATTTGTCAGCAGCTTTGTCAAGAATTTTGTCAGGAACTAGTGTTAAAACCTTTTCATTAGGAAATTTTATCATGAACTTCTATTAAGAAAAACTTGTATTAGAAGTTTTATCAAAAACTTTATCGACAACCTTGTAAAAGCCCATAAGTTAGTGGCACCCCTCTTCAAAGTCCATAAATCAGTGCACCCTTTTCAAAGCTCACAAGTCAGTGGCACCATTTTCAAAGTCCATAAGCCAGTGGACCTTTTTTAGAGCCCACAAGTTGGTGGCACCCTTTTTAAAGTCCATAAGTGAAGGGCACCTTTTCAAAGCCCATAAGTCGGTGGCATCCTTTTCTAAGCCCATGAGTCAATGGCATCTATTGAAAGCCCATGAGTTATTGGCACATTTTCAAAGCCCACACAAATTGGTGGCATCGAGTTTAAGTCAAAGCCTGCACAAGCTGGCGACACACGAGTTAAGGCCCCCACAACCTAGTGGCCCCCAAGTCTATGTCATAACTTGCATAAGTTGATGGCATCCACATCAAAGTCCACATTACTCGACACCTATCTAAGGGGTTAAGCATTAGAAAACCTAATACCCTAGTAGGGAAGGCAAACCCTACGAAATTCACTTAAACCTCCATCAGGATCATTACGAATACACTACACTTTTCACAGTGAAAGATGAATTAAAATTTATTTCTTTGTAGGTGTTCTGGGGAACGTTATTCCACCCTGGACAAAATAGTTTCTATTTGTCTTTACCCTATTCCTAATTCTCAGCAATGGTTTAAGAGGGGCAGCTGTAAACAACTTATTTTGTCCAGGCTAATTTTTTAGCATTCCAGGGCATGGAAGTGAAAGGGGGCCTATGGATTATATTAAAGAAATGCAAGGATGTGTCATCAAAGGACATAGTTCCAGGTGTTCGGGGATAAAAAACATGGGAAAATTCATAATTTTACCTGAATGTATCAATACATAGTCCAAAATATGAGTGCTTTGGTTTCGTAAGGAAAGCTTTTTTCCAATAATTTTCTTAGAATCAAAGTTCGTTTGACCAATGAGATAAACGTGAATTCTTGTAACAATCTCCTCTCCTTTTTGTTATCGCACTATGAACATATTCTCCTTATTGAGACACACAATATTTGTGCTTTGGTTTTAGAAGAAAAGCCTTTTTTCCACGAATTCCCTTCAAATCAAAGTTTGTCTGTTAAATGAGAAAACAATGGACTCTTGCAATAATCTCAGTTCCTCTTGTCATTAGGCACTATAAACACGTTCTCCTCATTGGGATACACAATATTCGTGCCTTGGTTTCACAAGAAAAAAATTTTTCCACCAATTTCCTTAGAATTGAAGTACATCTATTAAATAAAATAAACATGGATTCTTAAAATAATCTCTTTTCGTTTTGCTATTGTGCACCATAAGCATTTTCACCTTATTGGTATACACAACATTTATGCTTTGGTTTTGCAAGAAAATCTTTTTTTCCACTAATTGCCTTTGAATCAAAGTTCATCTGTATAATGAGACAACATGTGCTTTTTAATCCTTTCCTTTTGTTATTAGGCACCATAAACACATTCTGGTCATTGGCCTACACAGTATTCATGCCTTGGTTTTGCAAGCTTTTCACCATTTTCTTTAGAATTAGAGTGCGTCCTTCAAATGAGATAAACATGGATTATTGTAATAATCTCCTTTCCTTTTATTATTGTGCACCATAAATATGTTCTTCTCATTAGGATACACAATATTCACCCATCAAATAGGACAAACAAGGATTCTTGCAATAATCTCTTTCCCTTTTGTTATTAGACACGATAAACACATTCTCCTCATTGGGATACACAATATTGGTGCTTGGGTTTCATAGGGAAAGCTTTTTTCCACCAATTTACTTATAATCAAAGTTTGTCTGTCAAAGGAGACAAATGTGGATTCTTGTAATAATCTCCTTTCATTTTATTATTGGACACTATAAACACATTCTCCTCATTAGGATACACAATATTCGTGCTTTGGTTTTGCCAAGAAAGCTTTTTTCTACCAATTTCCTTTGAATCAAAGTTTGTTTGTTAAATTAGAAAGGCATGGATTCTTGCAATAATCTCAATTCCTCTTGTTATTGGGCACCATAAACACATTTTTCTCATTGGGATGCACAATATTCATGCTTTGGCTTTACATGAAAAGCTTTTTTCCTCTAATTTCCTTAAAGTCAGAGTACATCTGGGAAATAAGACAAATGTGGATTCTTGTAATAATCTCCTTTCCTTTTGTTATTGGGCACCATAAACATGTTCCCGTTATTGGGATACACAATATTTCAGCTTTGGTTTTCCAAGAAAACCTTTTTTTTCCTTCAATTTCCTTTGAATCAAAGTTCATCTGTTAGATAAGACAACATGCATTCTTGAATCCTTTCTTTTTGTTACTAGGCGCAATAAACACATTCTCATTTTTGGGTTACATAATATTAGTGCTTTGATTTCGTAGGAAAAGCTTTTTTCCACTAATTTCATTAGAATCAAAGTTCACCCATCAAATAAGACAAACAAGGATTCTTGTAATAATCTCCTTTCCTTTTATTATTGGACACCATAAACACATTCTCCTTATTGGGATACACAATATTTGTGCTTTGGTTTTGCATGAAAAGCTTTTTTTCCATAAATTTTCTTCGAATCAATGTTCATTTGTTAAATGAGAATAACATGGATTCTTGCAATAATCTTCGTTCCTTTTGTTATTGGGCAGCACAAACATTCTCTCCTAATTAGGATACATAATATTTGTGCTTTGGTTTTGCAAGAAAAGCATTTTTTTGATCAATTTCCATCAAATCAAAGTTCATCTGTGAAATGAGACAACATGCATTCTTGAATCTGTTCCTTTTGTTAATAGGCATGACAAACATGTTCTCGTCACTGGGGTACACAATATTTATGCTTTGGTTTTGCAAGAAAAGTTTCTTTCCAACATTTTCCTCAGAATCAAAGCATGCCCGTCAAATAAGAGAAACATGGATTCTTATAATAATCTCCTTTCCTTTTATTATTGGGCACCATAAACATGTTCTTCTTATTGGGATGCACAATATTCGTGCTTTGGTTATGTAAGAAAAAGTTTTTTTTCCACCAATTTCCTTCAAATCCAAGCTCATCTATGAAATTAGACAACATGCATTCTTGAACCCTTTCCTTTTGTTATTGGGCACCATAAACACGTTCTCATCATTAGCGTACACAATATTCATCCTTTGGTTTTGCAAGAAAAGTTTCTTTCCACCTTTTTTCTTAAAATCAAAGTATGTCTGTCAAATAAGACAAACATGGATTCTTTAAGTAACTCCCTTTATTTTTCTTACCAGGCACAGTAAACACATTCTTGTCATTGAGATGCACAATATTTGTGCTTTGGTTTCGCAAGAAAACCTTTTTCTCTACCATTTTCCTTCAAATCAAAGTTATCTGTGAAATGAGACAACATGCATTCTTGAACCTTTTCCTTTTGTTATTGGGCACCATAAAGATGTTCTTATTATTAAGGTACACAATATTCATCCTCTAGTTTTGCAAGAAAAGCTTTTTTCCACCATTTTTCTTAGAATCAAAGTACGCCTGTCAAATGAGACAAACATGGATTCCTGTAATAATCTCCTTTTATTTTTGTTATTGGGCATGGTAAACATATTCTTCTCATTAAGATGCACAATATTTGTGATTTGGTTTCAAAAGAAAAGTTTTTTTCACCATTTTCCTTTGAATCAAAGTTCGTTTGTCAAAAGAGGCAAACATGGACTCGATAATTATCTCTTTTCCTTTTGTTATTGGATGCCATAAACACGTTCTCCTTATTGGGATACACAATATCCATGCTTGGGTTACGTAGGAAAAGCTTTTCTCCACCAATTTCCTTAGAATCAAAGTACATCCGTCAGATGAGATAAACATGGATTCTTGTAATAATCTCCTTTCTTTTATTATTGGGAACCGTAAACATGTTCTTCTTCTTGGGATGCATAATATTCGTGCTTTGGTTTTGCACGAAAAGCTTTTTTTTCACCAATTTCCTTTGAATCCAAGTTCATCTGTGAAATTAGACAACATGCATTCTTGAACCGTTTCCTTTTGTTATTGGGCACCATAAACACGTTCTCATCATCGGGGTGCACAATATTCGACCTTTGGTTTTGCAAGAAAAGCTTCTTTCCACCATTTTTCTTAGAATCAAAGTACATCCGTCAAATGAGACAAACATGGATTCTTGTAAGAATCTCCTTTTATTTTTGTTATTGGCACGATAAAGATATTCTTCTCATTGAGATGCACAGTATTTGTGATTTGGTTTCAAAAGAAAAGTTTGTTTCCACCATTTTTCTTTGAATCAAAGTTTGTCTATCAGAAGAGACAAACATGGATTCCTATAATTCTTTCCTTTCCTTTTGTTATTGGACACCATAAACACGTTCTCCTCACTGGGATACACAATATCCATGTTTTGGTTACGTAGGAAAAGCTTTTCTCCACCAATTTCCTTAGAATCAAAGTACATCCGCCAAATAAGACAAACATGGATTCTTGTAATAATCTCCTTTCCTTTTATTATTGGATGCCATAAACATGTTCTCCTTATTGTGATGCACAATATTCGTGCTTTGCTTTTGCAAGAAAAGCTTTTTTTTCACCAATTTCCTTCGAATCCAAGTTCATCTATGAAATTAGACAACATCCATTCTTGAACCCTTTCCTTTTGTTATTGGGCACCATAAACACGTTCTCATCATTAGGGTGCACAATATTCAACCTTTGGTTTTGCAAGAAAAGCTTTTTTCCACCATTTTCTTAGAATCAAAGTATGTCCATCAACTGAGACAAACATGGATTCTTGTAATAATCTCCTTTTATTTTTGTTATTGGGCACGATAAACATATTCTTCTCATTGAGATGTAGTATACTTGTACTTTGGTTCCCCAAGAAAAGTTTTTTTCCAGCATTTTCTTTCAAATTAAAGTTCATTTATCAGAAGAGACAAACATGGATTCCTGTAATAATTTCCTTTGCTTTTGTTATTGGACACCATAAACATGTTCTCCTTATTAGGATACACAACATTCATGCTTTGGTTTCGTAGGAAAAACTTGTTTATACTAATTTCTTTAGAATCAAAGTTTGTCTATCAAATGAGACATACGTGGATTCTTGTAATAATCTCCTTTCTTTTTTCTTATTGGGTGCTATGAACATATTCTCCTTATTGGGACACAATTTTCGCACTTTAGTTTCGCAAGAAAAGCTTTTTTTCCACTAATTTTCTTTAAATCAAAATTTGTCTATTAAATGAGAAAAGCATTGGTTCTTGCAATAATTTCTATTCCTCTTGTTATTGTGCACCATAAACACATTCTCCATATTGGGATGCATAATATTAATACCTTGGCTTCATAAGAAAAGCTTTTTTCTGCCAATTTCCTTAGAATCAAAGTACATCCATCAAATGAGACAAATATGGATTCCTTTAATAACTCATTTTTTTTTTTGTTATTAGGCACCATAAACATGTTCTCCTCATTGGGATACACAATATTCATGCTTTTGTTTTGCAAGAAAAGCTTATTTTTCCACCAATTCCTATAAATAAATTTCATCCATGAAATTAGACAACATGCATTCATGAATCCTTTCCTTTTGTTATTTGGCACTATAAACATGTTCTCATTATTAGGGTACATAATATTCGTGCTTTGGTTTCACAAGAAAAGCTTTATTCCACCATTTTCTTTAGAATCAAGGTACGTCCATCAAATGGGACAAACATGGATTGTTGCAATAATCTCCTTTCCTTTTTATTGTTAGGCACCATAAACATGTTCTCCTTGTTGGGATGCATGATAGCCATGCTTTGTTTTGAAAGAAAAGCTTTTTTTTCCCACCAATTTCATTCAAATCAATTTTTATCTATGAAGTTAGACAACATGCATTCTTGAATCTTTTCCTTTTGTTATTTGGCACCATAAACAAATTCTTATCATTGGGGTACACAATATTCGTGCTTTGGTTTTGTAAGAAAAGCTTCGTTCCACCATTTCTTTAGAATTAAGGTACATCCATCAAATGGGAAAAACATAGATTGTTGTAATAATCTCTTTTCCTTTTATTATTGGGCACCATAAACATGTTTTGCTTATTGGGATGCATGATAGTTGTGCTTTGGTTTTAAAAGAAAAGTTTTTTTCCACCAATTTCCATTGAATCAAAGTTCATCTATGAAATTAGGCAACATGCATTGTTGAATCCTTTCCTGTTGTTATTAGGCACCATAAACATGTTCTCATCATTCGGGTACACAATATTTGTCCTTTCATTTTGCAAGAAAAGCTTTTTTTCCAGTATTTTCCTTCGAATCAAAGTTCATCTGTTAGAAGATACAAACATGGATTCTTGTAATAATCTCCTTTCCTTTTGTTATTGGACACCATAAACACGTTTTCCTCATTGGATGCACAATATTAGTGCTTTGGGTTCATAAGAAAAGCTTTTCTCCACCAATCTCCTCAGAATAAAAGTTCGTCTGTCAAATGAGACAAACATGGATTCTTGTAATAATCTCCTCTCCCTGTTGTTGTTGGGCTCTATGAACATATTCTCCTCATTAGGACACATAATATTTTTGCATTGGTTTCAGAAGAAAATCTTTTTTTCCATGAGACAAAGCTTGTCTATTAAATGAGAAAAACATGGATTCTAGCCAGAATCTCTGTTATTCTTATTTTTGGGCACCATAAACACATTTTCCTCATCGGGATGCACAGTATCCATGCTTTGGTTTCCCAGGAAAACTTTTTTCCACCAGTTTCCATAAAATGAAAGTAAGTATATCAAATGAGATAAACATGGATTCTTGCAATAATCTCCCTTTAATTTTGTTATTGGGCACCATAAGTCTGTTCTCATAATTAGGCTACACAATATTCATGTCTTGGTTTCGTAAGAAACACTTTTTTCACCTTTTTTCATAAAATCAAAGTACGTCTATCACATAAGACAAATATAGATTCTTGTAACAATCTCTTTTAATTTTTGTTATGGGCACTTTAAACATATTTTTCTCATTGAGATGCATAATATTTATGGTTTGGTTTCACAAGAAAAGCTTTTTTCCACCATTTTCCTCTGAATCAAAATTTGTTTCTCAGAAGAGACAAATAGGGAATCTTATAATAATCTCTTTTCCTTTTGTTATTAGACACCATAAATATGTTCTCCTTATTGGGATACACAACATTCATGCTTTGGTTTCGTAGGAAAAGCTTTTTTCCACCAATGTTCTTAGAATCAAAGTACGTTCATCAAATAAGATAAATATGGATTCTTGTAGTAATCTCCTTTCTATCATTATTGGGCACCATAAACATGTTCTCCTTATTGGGATGCACAATATTCATTCTTTGGTTTTGCAAGAAAGCTTTTTTTTTCCACCAATTTCCTTTCAATCCAAGTTCATCTATGAAATTAGAGAACATTCATTCTTGAACCCTTTCCTTTTGTTATTGGGCACCACAAACACGTTCTTGTCATTGGGGGACACAATATTCATGCTTGGGTTTTGCAAGAAAAGTTTTTTTCCACCATTTTCCTTAGAATCAAAGTATGTCTGCCAAATAGATAAACATGGATTCTTGTAATATTCTCCTTTCCTTTTATTATATGGCACCATAAACATGTTCTCCTCATTGTGTTACATAATATTTGTGCTTTGATTTTTGCAAGAAAAGCTTTTTTTTTTCACTAATTTCCTTCGAATCCAAGTTTATTTGTGAAATTAGACAACATGCATTCTTGAACCCTTTCCTTTTGTTATTAGGCACCATAAACAGGTCATCATTGGGGTGCACAATATTCGAACTTTGGTTTCCCAAGAAAAGCTTATTTCCATCATTTTTTGTAGAATCAAAGTGCATCTGTTAAATAAGACAAACATGGATGTAATAATCCCCTTTTATTTTTGTTATTAGGCACGGTAAACATATTCTCCTCATTGAGATGCGCAATATTGATGCTTTAGTTTCACAAGGAAAGCTTTTTTTCAGCATTTTCCTTCAAATCAAAGTTCATTTGTCAGAAAAGACAAACATGGATTCTTGTAACAATCTCCTTTTTTTTTGTTATTAGATAGCATAGACATGTTCTCCTTATTGCGACACATAATATTCATGCTTTGGTTTTGTAGGAAAAACTTTTTTCCACCAATTTCCCTAGAATCAAAGTTCGTCCATCAAACGAGACAAATATGGACTCTTGTAATAATCTCCTCTCCTTTTTGTTATTGGGCAATATTCTCCTTATTAGGACACAAAATTTTTGCACTTTAGTTTTGTAAGAAAAGCTTTTTTCCACCAAATTCCTTCTAATCAAAGTTCGTCTATTAAATGAGAAAAGTATGGATTCTTGCAATAATCTTCATTCTTCTTATTATTAGGCATCATAAACATGTTCTCCTTATCGGGATGCACAAAATTCGTGCCTTGTGTAGACACCTCATTTTGTCCGGACTAGTTTTTGGTATCTTAGGGGTTTAAGTAAAAGGTGACAAAATAAAAAAGAATAGAAATAAAGCTTAGGGACGAGTCACCCAGCAATAAAGTCTTTTGGGAAGGCCTAAAATGCCTATGGACCGCATTAAAGAAAAATTCAAAAATGGGGTAATTTTCCTCTTTTTGTGACCAAGATAAGACAACTCAAGGAACCTAAGGTATGTACAGGTCATATGGGTGCTTAAACACTGTCATGAGGCATTCTTATTACCAAAATTTTGAATTTCCATGTGAAGTATCGATACAAAAGGGTTTGGTATGATACCCAAGGTTTGGCATCGATACTTGGCATGTTTATATCGATACAGACCTTGGCAGTAGCTGAAATTATGATTTTTGGCGAAATGTATCGATACACAAGCATGAGTATCGATACAAATCCATGGAGCATCGATATTGGCCTTTAAGTCTCAAGACTGGAAACTTTTTTTGCTCTTAGTATCGATACACAACTCATTATGTCTATACTCAGGAGTTGTGTATCGATACAACATGTTCTGTATCGATACACCAAGATTTTTGCCTAGTTCGAGCCATTTTTTAGCCTCTAAAAACTTGATTAAAAACATGTTTTTGCACCAAAGAACTATCATATAACATTGCAAACCTTAACTATGGGTTCATTGACAGATGCTAACAAATTTTTGGAGTCCAAACAATTAATGACAAAGGTCACTTTCATAAAATATATGGGTGTAAGAGGGTGGCAAGCATATCTCCAATATGTTGTATCTCTAGCTTGCAGGCTTTCATAGCCTTTCTGCCCCCTTGATCAGCATGGTATAAACAATAAAAGAAAAGTCAACAGAACATGGCAGCTGAAGATATGCCTTACTATAGAAGAAAAATCAATGAGGTCCTTTACATTATCTTTTAAAAAAGAGGGGCTGAACCAAAAGTATAGGGGATGTCAAGAGGAAGCTACCTAAAAAAAAAAAGGGCTCTCAGCTACCAAAAAAAACTTTCTAGCAACCCAAAAAACTCTTCACCCATCCCTACAAATCCTCCAACAACTTCAGCTTCAAAAGTTCATCGAAACACTATTTTATTGACCTCCACACTCCATTCCAGTATCTACCCTAAACCACCACTGGAAAACCTTCAAGAACCTAACTTTTCTGCATATTTTGATCCTTAAAAAGCCTCACCATCAACCATACCACTAAGAGGCTACTTCTTTTCATCCTTTTCTTGCTAAATAATAGCAAAGAGAAGGAAGAAATTAAGCCTACAGCCACTGCTCCAAAAAAAAAAAGAAGTTCAAGCTTTTTGGTATATCATTTCCACCTTAATTTTTATATTTTCTGTTTTGTCATTAACATCATATTAGTAAACCCTTTTGTCTGCTTTTATGGCCATCCTGGGACTCCCATGCATTTTTGTGGCTTTGTTTGTTGTAGTTTAGGATCTTGATGTTTTTCTTGGTGTCTACCTACTATCCCCTTTACATTTTCATTACCATAACAGCCTTTATCCATGTGACCTTGCCACGTTCCTTCCATATTCGCATCTGCACCTCATATAAAGCATGCATCTTAACATGTCATAAGTATGCCCATAAATTTTCTAGCAGCTTGACAGGTTCCATGAAATAAAATGCCTTTTTTAGCAAAGTCTTTTTTAAACATGTGTATCCTATGTATGTTCATGCATCTATCTATCATCTCCATGCATTCTTTTTATCTTTTCTATAAAAAATGTCCTCTTTGCTTATGCATATATGTTCTCCATGTTCTATATTATGTTTGTGGCACTTTATTTGTGTTGAGATGCTTGTTTGGATGCTAGAAACCCGTTTTGAAAAAAATATCCCCAAGTTAAGCACACGCTATCTCCCACACATGGAGAATAACATGAGCTTAAGATTTTTATGAAGTTGGCTTTCCAACCTTAAGGGCAAAGCAAGTATTCAATTCTAGATTCATGGAAGAATGAGTATAAGTTTTCAAAAAATGAAAGGAAGTTTTTTAGTTGAAAAATGTGAATCCTTGGTCCTTAGCCAAATACCCTCCTGATGGCATGGTCAATGGTTTGTTCCATTATCCCAAACTACTCTGGGATTGTGGAATGAACTTGTGACACCAATGTCAACCCCTCAACTTAGTTACAGATGTTTGAACATCAATGGCCCAAGCTCAACCCAATGAAAAACCAAAAATACCGAACATCTCCCTTATTTTGTTTTGGCAGCATAATGCCCTGGTTTTTGAAAAATTATTTAAAAATAAAAAATGATTTATCTAGAATGTATTGGTATTTTTCCCTTGAAGAATTTTGAATTACCTTTCCATCAATATCTCATTTACCTTCAGATCAACTTAAATGAAATAGTTACAATTTTTTAAATCTTCACTGTATGGAACCCCTAGATCCAGCAAGCAGTCTAGGCTATTTCGGCCCAATGAACAACATTTTTGAATCTCTTGAACATTTTTCCCATAAATTCCATGAAATTCCCTTTTTGAAAAGGTATTATTAGCATTTTAAAAATTTTGGATGAATTCGAAATGATTTTTCAAATTCCATCATACCTTTACCCTATACATGCTGCCAGTGTCGAGACAAGCTGAAGTTTAAAAATTAATTCCACCTAGAAAGTTATTTTCTAGGATTTTTGGAATATTTTTACATTAATCCTCACCGAGTTACCTTTCCAACAGTACTTTGTCACCATTGGGGACCTTCGGATGAGCTCAAAATAAATTCAGAAAGAGAAATGATGCAACCTTATCCCATGTTTCTAGCCCAATTTTTGAAACGCTCTTATTGTGGCTTTCAAATGCCTCATGATCTATTCAGCTCATTCCCATGGCCTTAACCCTTTAGATTCGGACCAAGCCTAAACAAAAGAGAAACATTTTAGCCAAAACTTCAGCTCTCGATTTTTAAAGATTTTTTTTCAAAAATATGACCCATTCCTTTTAATGTCCAAGATTCTTATTTTCGAAGGTACTATAACCCCACTATTTCGAAGGGATACTCCAACCCTGTTTTTAACTTAAATCCAATATCAGACCTCTATTTTCGGGGATACTCCAACCTTACTATTTTGAAGGTATACTTCAACCCTGCTTTTAGCTCAAATCCAATATCAAACCTTTATTTTAGGGGGTACTCTAGCCCTACTACTCCGAGGGGATACTCCAACCC
>JBBYHM010373727.1:0-17461 GCA_038381775.1 Adansonia rubrostipa
TTGTGTGCGGAGAAGTTCAGCTACTTGTTCAGTTCCTTCAGACCAAGCTCTAGATGTAGTATATTTTAATTTGAGCTTATTCGATTCATTTGAATTATTATTTAATAATTAATTATTTTAATTTAAATTAAATTATAAAAATATTTATATTTAAATATATTTTTTAAAAAAATTATTATTTATAAATAATAAATTTTAAATTAAATAAAGCTGAATTCAATCTAAATTAAATCAGAGAATCTCTTAAGCCGACTGGGCACCTCTAGAGTGTTGTCCCGACAACAAATACGTTCGCTTTGCGCTTTGGGGAACACTCTTTATTTATTTATTTATTTTTCTGTTTCGGTTGGATGGCAAGAAATTGATTTTTGTTTTTGATTACTGACCACAACATAAGACAGATATTCCATAAGATCATAGGTTGGAGCCAGCCAGTTGCCAAGCAAAAGAGTACCTTCCCTAAAATATCTCACAATTTATGTTACAATTGGCAAATATTTTTCCCAGCTATTTCTTTCTCAGCTTTGACTTCTCACTATTCAAACAAAAACTTTTTTTGGGTATATTTGGATACAAGAGAGAATTTAATTTGTTGGACATTTACCCCTATAAGTTGTAAAATATACGTTTTAATTTTTTATACAAAATATCTTACAATTTAAAAATAAAAATATATATAATTTTAAATTTTAAATTTATTAGATGTTTAAAGCCATTCAAGCTAAACAACAAAACTTCCATTTAAATTATTGTTCCATCGACTCAATATCGTGAATGTAAACTTTATAAGATATTATTACAGGTACTATTGAAGAATGAAGATCTCCTACCCATAAAGGTGAAATCAAACAATAAAATTGCTCCATGCTTCTTCCTCTTGAGTCTTGATGGCCATCAGGTTCTAAAATTCAAGAATGGTAGATAGAAGGTTAGAAAAATGAGTTACTTCAAAAGTTCAAATAATTTATTGATACTGAATTTGAATGCAGTGTTGACAAAATCGAATCAAATCAATTGATTTAACTAGTTTTATCAAGATAACAATTGATTGATTTAATTAGTTTAATCAAGATAATAGTCTGTCTTAATTAATACATATAAAAAATCTGAGAACCTAGTGAACATTAAAAGAAAATAATTCAAACGATAAAGAAAACAGTTTTAACGGTTTTATATTAATTTTATTATTTTTATTAAACTTTTTTTAAGCAATAAAATTTGAATATTTTACTTTTAATCATATATTAAAGACTCTAATATTAAGCCTAATACATAATTCTATTAACTAATTACTATATTTAATATCTATTTAATATCAAAATCATATATTTTATTTATTTTAAAATTAAATAATTCAATTTAACCAATTGAACCGATTTAATTAATGACCCAATGATCTCATCATTTTAATCTCCAATCTAACTTTTTATTCATTGTTTGAAAGTTGAATTTTTCTTTTTTGTTTGGAGTTTTTACTCAAATAGTTTCACGTGTTTTATGATCTAATATTAATTTTGTTTAAAGATTTACGATAACTTCTTTCTAAAAGTGTATTTATACAAACTCAAATTTTATTCGAAAGTAGAATCTTGCTATCGGAAAAAAACCGACCGATAAATGTGGAACAAACGGTTTATAAGTGAAATTCACATGGCAAGGTGTGGTAACTCACGTGAAGAGGCTATTCAGTTAGGTTACATTTAAGAAACATAACATAATCCCCTTTTTGCAGGGCATGGCATGGCAGTTTCTTTTCTTCCAAACCCTTGAAAAGCTAGACTTCCTTTTTGCCAATGTTTAATATCCACAAGGCAGAAAAGGGAAAGAAATAAAGGAAAAGCATTCAAAGATATTTATATGATTTATTCACATTTTTATGCATAGTTAGTACACTGTCATTAAATCATGAGACGTTTGATGTAATAAAAAAATTTTTACTTTTCAAAAATTAAATTTTTATCAGTTAAATTTTTATATTTGATGTATTATAAAGTGTTGAACTTTTTAAAAAACGTAATTTTCCTTTGAAAATTATTTTTTTTATAATAATAAGAATATTATTCTCATAACTTTCTCGTATAGTTATAAAATTAAAAAAGTACTTTAAAATAAAATTACTTTTTTATATTTAAAAGTTTTTAGCTGAATTTTTTTTACCCAATACTTTTACTAATTACAAAATCATGAAAATATAATTAATTTTAAAATTATTTTAATTACTATTAAATTAAATTATATTAAAGTTCAAGTGCATATTAAATATTTAAAAATTATTTTTGTTTTAATCATATATTAAATTTGTGATAAATGTACTTTGTTATTTTTATTTAAATAATAGATGACGTATTTGCTAATAATAAGTTAATGTTTGCTAACAACAAATATATTTGAAAAATATTGAAAATAATAAAATTTACATTTTATTTAGTAAGTATAATTTAAAAAATTATCACCACGTTCCTCCCAAGGTATGTAATAAACCAAAATATCAGTGTAATTTTATCATGATTTTAATAACATTTTTTCACGCATACTAAACACTCTATTGTTACATTCCCAACTATCATATTCCTATTGATCACATTTTCATGAATCACATTCCATTAGAATTCTAAAATGGGAAAAGTCCAAATGCAACGTATTAAGGTGTTGGACAGGGGCCTTGTTTTTATTCAAATTCATTATTTAAAAATATTAAAAATATTATTTTTATATTAATATTTATTTTTATAATTAAATTTAAATTAAAAAAACTTGAATAGGTCTAATTACATGAAACAAATTATTTATTTATATTTACTTTTAAATTTTTTAAAATTTTATATTTACTTATTAATGATGTTACAATAGTGACAGTATATAAATTTATATTGATAATACATCAAAATACAAACACCATTTATATTTGCATGACATATCTGGACTTCAAACCAGTGTTATCAGTATCGTACTGGTACTGGCTAGTACATATTGGTTTCGACATATAACGGCACCGGTACTGGCTAGTTGATTTCGTTTCAATCTTGGTTTTGATCTATACTGGCCGTATTGGTAGGTACCGGTCTGTTTCGGTGGTACCGGCGAAAAATAGTTGTATTGATCGATACATAATATAAGCTTATAAAAAAAAATAAACCAATATTGATCTTAAATATGATGAATATTATACATAATTACTCATAAATTTGATGAATATGAGACATAATTATTCATAAATTTAACAGTCATTAAAAAATTTCAGATTTACTACTTAACTGATATTGATTTTCTTATATTTGATAAATTTTTTTAGAACATTATATATAATTGATAAATATTTAATATATAAAATTTTTTAATCTCATTTATTTTATATTTAAAAATATTTTTCATATGTACAAATAAAAAATATTCAAACTCCGATAAACTTAAAACGATACACCAAAATATATGAATACAGATATATATCTGTATCAAAATAAAATAATACGCCCACCGATACGGTACTGACCACTTTGCTTCAAACAATACACTACAAAAGATTCAGCATCAAATTGTACCTCCAAAATGTCTGCAGAAATGGTCCAACCTTGCAAGTGAAGCCCCACAAACAATCAATATGCGCCAACCATGATGTCCTCCATGAAGTTTTTTTGACTCCAACCCTACATGTTAACATGTGATTGTCACTCGGAGCGATCGCTTTTTTTTTTTTTTTTTTCCAATCAATCCTTTGCCCTCAATTGACATTTGTGGCTTTCCAAGAATGAAAGATTTGAATTATCTATGAAGAAAATGAAAAGATTGTTCTTTATGTCTCCTTTTGTAGTTAGCAGAAGCGATAAATTAGCTATGGTTCAAAAAAGTTGGTGCTTTTTGGATCAGTGTTTGCCAGCTCTGTACATTAGATTTATGATTAGAAATGAGGAGGCAAGACAACTTGCAAAACTGGGGCCTTGAAAGATATTTCTATGCGCACTTGTCAATTTAATATGATGTATTAATTTTAGATCATTTTGACGTTTGAATCATTTAAGATTTAGATTATTTTAAATTTGAATCATTTTGAGTTCGGGTCAAACGTTAAATTTTGAATGTTTATTCAGTGTTTGAGTTGCTAATAATATGTTTATGAAATGGAATTAAGGTCATTATTTTTGTTGCTTGCTTATGTTAGTCCGAAGGATGAGAGCTTCTTTTCCCCAGAGAACTGTATTGGCAGGCAGATGACTCATATAGCGTTACTGAATGTGCGTTGTTCAGTTTGTGCAGTTTATGGTTGACAATTTTTTGTCATTCTTTTATTTCGTTTTAGTTTCCCAGCAATATTGGTAGCCCATAAAGCATTTTTTCAACACAGTGCTAGGTTTTGTGTTCTTAGTTTTAGGGTTAAAATTGGTCGAAGTCCTTGAAATAAATCTCAATTGTCCAACAACAACCTTTTGAACTATTTAATTTCAGTAATCAAAGTTCAATTCTTAACAACTTCAAATATTAAAATTAAATACATCTCAACTCAACTTATTCAAAAAAAAAAAAAATCACACTTATGCAGTTAAAGGGAGATGATAGCACAAATGGTCTGTATCATAGTAAGCACGACGAGGAGAATTGAGGCAATTGTAGCAACACCTCTCCAAAGAGTTGAAAAATATTGGATCTTAAGGATTGCCATCCAGCTATGATGTCGAACAGAATTGAACGCATTGAGCTTCATGAAAGAATTGAGTATCGTTTCTTCTCCACTTTAACATGTTTGCAAAGTTGGTTGAACATAGTTACTATTGACTTAGGGCTGCCAAGATGGTTAATGATAATTCTTCTCTGAACAAGTAAATCCACATCTTCAACAGATTTGACGAGATATGCCATTAGAAAGATATAGTCACAAATGTAATTGTCGTTAGGGTACTAGCATTGCCCCCACACCATGAGGTTTCCATAAAATTATTCCACCGAGTCGTCCACCCTCAGAGGAGGAATCTTCAAGTCTCCATTATTTTGATCAAATTCTATATCAAATAAGCATTTCATTAAGCTCACCTTGAATTTGACGCCTGCTTCACGCGGTAGAACTGCACCATATAAATATTCACCTTGCATCTTTCGCTCCTCTAGGATTTCTCCGGTCTCATTTTTCAGGCTTTTGAGAAAGATGGGAATAATGAGGATATTATCAAATTCATGAAATGCTTTCCTCTTACGATCATCCATTGGCAACAACGGGATTCTTCAATGATGCTATGCTGCTTCTGAAATGACTATGGTTGCTGAAATGTTCTTATCAAATCTGTGAAATGTTTTGATTCCTTCAGCTTGGATCTATAATATTCAGTATCGGGATGGTTTGTTGATGATAGAATATCTTGAATGGGCATGTTTGGTTGCAATAATGGCTGAAGACTTGACAGGTAAGTTGAAGAAAGGAAGGGAAGGTGGGATTACCAGTAAAGGCAAGTTCATACATGTCCCTGAGAAGAAAGAAAGAAAGCTGATTTTCAAGTAACATCAAGTCTCGCTTTATCTTGTATCGTCCTGGACTCGGCAAATATGAGATCGTTTTCAACTCTCCATTCCTTGGAATAAGCTCTCAAAAAGAATTTGAGGATGAAACCAGCATCAACTAAAATCATTCCGATGAGAAGCAAGGAATCTGATTCATTCGACCGTTAGTACTGCCGTATTCATCCCTTCGCATTGAATGATCGCAGTACTAGCAATATATCTTCTCATAACAACCTTCAATCATTGCTAGAGACCCTTTAATCAATATGATAAAATCCATCAAGCTTGTCCTCTGCCTAGCCCGGCGGAGAAAGGAGGCAAGATATCTCCGCTTTTCAACATCCTTGTGCCCTGAAATAGAAGAGTAAAAAACAAGGGGACCGATAATGACATAGTGATAGGGAGCCAGATTTTCGTCAGAAAATTTTCCGGGATTTCTAAAGATACAATAATCTGGCACGACATGCTCAGAATTATTTAATAAATTTAATTTGTATTCAATCTCTTGGGCTCAATCCTGGAGGACTGATGAGTTTGCCGATGCTGACCGACTCATATTCTCCAAGATTTCGGCCTCTTCTTCGTCCGTTGTAGTCCATTCCATTAATTCTTCTACATCTGTTGCAATAGCATTGTCCATTTCTCAGCTTTCAGAAAACTAAGCAAATTTAGTTTCTCTTTTTGGAATCTAAAGAAAAAGACGTAGAAGTTGGTGCTTGCACTTATAAACAGAGATGGATGAGAACTTGAAGCAAATGCAATACAGGAGGGCTCGGTTAGCTGTGGTGTGAGAATATGAATTTGTTAATCTTGAGCGATTATAATTCATAACAGCTAAGCGCGCGCCAAATCCTCTCATATAGCAATGGGGCTTGGTAATGGCATTTTCATTTTGCTTGCTCAAAGTCTAGTCTAAAGTATATTAGGTCTAGTTGAAGTAGATTAGATCGAGCTTGAAACCTCATGTAGTGTTTTAAAAATATTCAAATATTAAAAAAAATTATTTATATATTTTATAATTAAATTTTAATAAAAATATTTTTATTAAATAAATACAAATAAAGATTAGATTGATTCCACTTAAAAAAATATTATTAGGGTTAGACTTACCAAAAGGAACTAAGTAATCCATGAACAAGTTGAATAGAAAAATCTCGTGCTCCTTGAAGCCATTTAGAAGTTACAATTTAAGTAACTTTCGAAAAAGAAACATTTTAAATTAGAGACTTAGGCAATGGAGTAGGAGATTATTCCCAGGAGTACAAATTAAAGCCACATCAGGCTTCTAAAATATTGATCTCAACAAACTAAGAATTGTCTTTTATTTTTTTTTTTTGTCGCTTTTCTTAATAAAATCTAATACATGCCAGAAGTAACCAATGAGACTAGCATTAGCGAAAGAAAGACTTTGTTAAATATCGACATGAAACGCAGCTCAACTATGGAAATATAAAATGAATATGTAAAAAGACTAGAATATATAATGATATTGGCTTTCATATGTGCCCAACAAAAATCTCTAACTAATTTATCATACTATTTTGTATTGCATTAAGTAAGACCATTTTCTTAGCAGTTCCTTCGAATATATGTGTATATATATATATATATATATATATATATATGTATATAAACTCTAAACAATAATTTTAAAATCAATCAAGTCTTTATTTTTTTGTTGCATTCAATTAAGTTCTGACACTTTTAATTCAATCAATGAAATCGTAACGTGTAGCAAAAATGTTATATTATTATTTTTAAAATGCCACTTATTACAATCTAATTGAATATAAGATTATATATCAGTATTTATTTAACGATGTTAATGCGAAGTATTTATATACTTGACGAAATCATATTACAAGTGCGTTTTTTGATATATTTTTTTTTTCAAATACTCAATTGAGAAAAATGGTGTACATATATAAAATATAGGTACTATTTGTATGATTAACAATTTAACGAACATAATGACCTTTTGCTATGGTAGTTTCTTTTCTTCTTTTCCCTTGAAAAATGCTAGACCTCCATTTTTGCTAATGTTTTATATCTGCAAGGCAAAATGGGAAAAAAAAAAACATAGGAAGATAATTATATGAATTTATATTTTTATGCACCGTTAGTGCATAAATATACACATTGATCTTGTAAATTATATGTAAATGTGTTTATGGGTTAGGTTGGAATCTTATCTATATTTCAATACTTTACCTAGGCTTGATTTGACCTACAAATCTATTTTATTATTAAATTTAAATAAAAATGATTTTGCATTAAGTACACAGTATTCAGGACAAATCAAGCTGAATAAAAAAAATAAATTCAGCCCTTAAATAAGTATAATTATATGAAACCGTCTATTAATAAATAAATTTATTTATATTTATTTTCAAAAAATTTTAAAAATTTATATTTACTTGTTAAAAGTATTACATCGTATGATTCGGTGACAATGTATAACTATCCAGAATACATAAAAATACAAACACTAATTATATTTCATGATTCAAATAGATATTATAAAATTCAACATCAAATTACCTTTAAAATGTCTAGCAGAATGGTCCAACATTGTAAGTTAAGCCTATAAACATTCAATATGAACCAATGATGGTGTCCCCTTGAAGTTTTTAACTCCATCCCCACATATTAACATGTGATTGTCACTTGAAGCGATCGCTATTTTTCAATCAATCCTTTGTCCTCAATTTGACAATCATAGATTTGAATTATCCATGAAGAAAATGAAAAGATTGTTCTCTCTGTGTCCTTTCTGTAGTTAACAGGAGCGATAAACTAGCTATGGTTCAAAAATGTTGATGTCTTTTGGATGAGTATTTCCCAGCTGTGTACATGACTTTTATGATGACAAGTGAGGAAGCAAGTCAACCTGTGAAACTGGGGCCTTACAAGATATTTGCATGTATACATGTTAATTGAGCAGATTTGGATTGATTTCAAGTCGGGTCAATTCGTGTTTTAAAATTTTTAAATATTTTTTGGTTTAGATTATTTCAAGTTCAGACTATTTTAAATTTGAATAATTTTGGATTTGCATCAAAGGCTAAATTTGTTTTTTCAAAATTTTCCCAGAAAAATTTGGAAAAGATATTAATATAAAAAAAATTCATAGTATATTTCTAGGAAAATAATATTTAACCAATGGCAAGTCAAAGCAACAAACTTTAAACTAATGAAATTTCCCTTGAATGGAATGGGAAAAGGATTAAACTTTTGTAGGCACCAGAAAATGGCGGTCAAATATTGTGCACTCTTAACTTTAGTGTTAGAAATCCTTCTACTTTAATTTTGCAAACCACTTTCTGGTATAGAATGTAGATATTTAATATAGAAGGAATCAAATTCTTTTGAAGGGTAGATTTATCAGATCTTGATTTTAGCTTAGTTGCTTCATACTTTACTTTTAAGAAATGGTATTTAAAAAGTTTTAAGTTTGAATTTTAATATTTACAACTCTATCCTTTATTTTCATATTGCAACCCCAAAAAACATTGAAGAAGAAAAGAAAATTAAGAATACAATAATAAAAAAATGTAATATATATATATATATATATCATTTAGAAAGTCTTTTAAATTATATGAATATGCAAATTATAAAATTATAATATATATATATATATATATATATATATATATATACATTCAATGTTGCCATGATTCATGCATGATTACTTTAACATGCAAAATCAAATTAACTTAATCAGGAATCCCTAATTCTTCTTAAGAAATTGATTACTGATAAAGCTTTTAAATCCCAAAATCTATGTGAGAACATTTTCTACTTTTCATGCATAAAAAATAAAAAAAAATTCATAATTCATGAGTTATGATGCATGCATACGAGTAACGTGTGATATTTTATTTTCATTTATGATTTTAGAATTCAATTTCCATCTTAAAAAAGGAATCACGTTCGTTCATTTTATTAACTATCATTAAACTTTGACAGATTTACTAGCTTAATTAGAGTCATATGTACACTTATGTGTTTTGAATTTTTTTTTATCTTTTGAGCTTATATTTATGTTATATGCATATTCAAGTGGTATTAACATTCTATTTCCCTTAAATTTTTATATAACAATTGTTGAGATAGTAAATGAATTTGAAGCCTTTTAACAGATCATGAATGAAGAAAATTAAGTTAAAAAATCATCAATAATTTTTTTTTTGGATAAGTAATTTTTTTTTATTTATTTATCCAAAAGAGTAGAATGCTGCTACCAATGGACACTAGAGATTTGCAACAATAAACTGAAACAATCAAGACAACTTAAAAAAAATTTATAGTAAACATTTGCTTATCCAAAAATTGAGGAATTGGCTACCGTTAGAATTAGCTTTTATTTTACTATATCCAAGCAATTTGTCTCCCACTGTGTTGGGCTATTAAGTAGTTGATATCTTACTCCTGTCTTCTTTATTTTCCATGAAGCCTATGATTCCTCTCTTGCCATATGTAGTAATTATGTGCATTCCAAGCCAGCCTTAGTATGATTGAGGCGATCTTTCTCTTTTTTAATCGTCCAATAGCTTAGGCCATCTCCTTTTGCCAAGTGCCTACTTGCTAGTGACATCACAAGCAAAAAGAATACTTGCCCCATATGTGTTTTGAATATCTACAACCAAAGAAAACATGGTCCTTTGTCTCATCCTCTTCATAGCATATCAAGCATTCCTTAGAAACATTATAACCCCAAGAACTTTACTTTACTTTTGTTGGCAACCTGTCTAGAATAGCTATCTAAGATAGGATAGAGTGTTTTCGAATAAAAAATTTACACCAAACCAATCAATGCCACATCTTTAGCTGCCTACATCTTAGCATATCCCAAACTTTTACTGTTTGATAAGATGTCCTAAGCAAAGACCATACCTTAGTCTGGCCTTGCTGCTGCATAAATTGAGGGACCAAGCTGCATAGCTTCATCAATTTTTTCTAACACCAGCTTCTATTCTAAAGAGTAAGATGCTGCAGTAAGCAACGACCTTTAAGAATATACATTTCCATCTAGGCTACCCACAAAAAGCCTACTTTAGTAAGAATCATCCATAAGTTCTTAAGTATGCAAGCGTTGTCCCAAGTTGTCAAATCTTTAAGCCCGAGTCCATCTTTAGTTTTAGGTAAGCAAATAGTTTGCCAACCAACCTGAGCCCCTCTTGCACTGCCTTCTTTACCCTTCCAAAAGAAAGCACTACACAAGTGGTTCACCTTTCTCACCACCCATGATGGTAATAGCAAATTCCTACACCAAAAATTCTGCATACTAAAAAGGACTGATTGAATGAGCTATAACTTTTAGCATAGGAAAGGTGTTTCACAGCCTATCCTTTAATTTTTTTAGTTATCCGATTAATCAAAGGGAAGCAATCCTTTTCACTTAACCTTTTAGTAACCAGAGGTATGCCCAAGTACCTGATTGGTAAAGTACCCAATTTAAAACCTGTCCTTGCTACCATCTCTTGCTTTACTTCAGTAGTCAAGCAAGAGCTAAAGATCTCACTCCTGGCACAATTGAGCTGTAACCCAGACATCAAGTAAAAGACTTTCAATAATATAGTAACAGCCTCAACTAAAGAAACGAAGCCTTTCGTGAAAATAAGCAAATCGTCTGCAAAGCTTAAGTGAGTGAGATTAATCTTCCTACACTTAGGATGCAATGCAAACACTCTCTTAGCAGTGTCAATATTCAAAAGACATGACAGAACATTCATGGCAATAACAAAAAGATAAGGGGATAGAGGGTTACCTTATCTCACTCCTTTTCCTTCTACGAAATACCCCATAAGTCCACCATTTAAAGTAATAGAGTACCTTGGTGTTGTGATGCATGCTTGAATCCATTTAATGAAGCACTTGGGAAAGCCAAGAACCTCTAAAACTTGGAGAATGACGTACCAACTCAGAGAGTCAAAAGCTTTTCTAAGATCCACTTTGATCGTATATCTAGGGGATAGATTAGCTCTGTGATATCCATTAACTAACTCCTGCACCATCAACACATTATCAATCAAGCTCCTACCAGTAATAACTGCACTTTGGTTGAAGGTGATAATTCTAGGTAAGCACTGGTTTATCCTGTTCACAAGGATCTTAGCAATGCACTTGTAGATAGTAGTGTAGCAAGAGATTGGTTTGAAATCAGACATGGTAGCTAGATTAGGGACCTCTGGGACTAGTGCTATGATTAAAGAGTTAAAAGCTGGCAGCACACATCTTGTTCGAAAAAAGAATTTAACAGTCTCAATAATATCCATTCCAATGATACTCTAGCATTGATAAAAAAAAGAATGCTGGGTATCCATCAGGCCTAAGGGCCTTATTGCCCTTTAGTGCAAACATAGTAGACTTGATGTCAATCTCAGAAGCTTCTGCGTCCAACATATATTGTTGATCAGATGATAAAGAAACCTGCAATAAGTCTTTTAGAAGTTTATTAGAGCAACCAGCATTAGTGAAGTCAGCTTTGCCAATTGATTATTAGAAGTAACAAATTTGATATTAAGTCAAAGGAATTGAAAATGTTTCCTTACCTATCTTGAAGAGTTCTAATACTGTTGCCTTTTTGCCTAACCAAGACTTATGTATAAAAAAAACTTGTATTTTGGTCATTTTCTTTCACCTATTGGACTTGAGACTTTTGTCTAAACAATTTCTCCTCAATTGTTGCTAATTCTGAAAGCTAACTAGCAGTTTGTCTCTCTTGTATAACTAGCTCTGCAAAAGGTTTAGATAAGAGCTTTAACTATAATTGATCAAGCTTAATTCTTTTCACAGCTACCTTCTTTGAGATACTACTATAGAGCTCTTTGGTCAGCTCTTTTAAGACTACATTGAGCCTTTTTAACTTTCTATGCAATCTCTCTATAGGGTTACCTTTCATTGGCAAAGTCCATGATTGCGCTATCTTTTCCTTGAAATCTAGGTGGCTAGACCAGAAACTAAAATATTTAAAAGGTTTTGGGGAAGAAAAAACTTTAGGCTCAAGCTGTACAAATCCTAAACAATGGCTAGAAACACTTAGAGAGAGAGGGATTTAACTCTAGAATTTGGAAATTTTCATGCCATTTTAGGTTAACTAGTACACTGTTCAACTTTTTTGCAAGAGTCCCCTCCAACCTCTTATCGCACCATGTAAAGCAAGGTCCAATAAAGGGATGATCAATTACATCTATATTAGCTTGGCAATCCAAAAAATCCACCATGCTAGCGCTAGTAACTTGTGATCTATCATAATCTGAACTTTCTGTGGGATGGCTAGTAACATTAAAATCACCAGTCACCAACTAGAGCAGGTTCCCAATACTCCCATAAGTACCCTGAAGCTGTGACCAAAGACCCTTCCTTTCAACCTCCCTGTTGCAAGCATAGATAGCTGACAAGATGAATTTCTTATCTTCATATGAAGTAGAGCAAATAATAACCTAATCTGAGCACTAACCAAATCAATCTTCTAGTGATTTTTTTCACATAATCCATACTCTACCATTATAAACATACCTATAATTGTGCAAGATAGACCAACCAACAAAGTGCTTATCTAGAACAGCTTGGACATTTTGTTGCTTAACCCGTGTTTCAAGTAAATAAAGAATATCAATTTGGAGCCTATTAATCCTACTAACTACTCTTTTTAAAATTTTCATTGAGAGCTAAAAGCTAACTAGCTTTCTGGAACTTGTTTACCTACTTTTTTGCTATAGTGACCTTTCCTCTTAGGCTTTAATTGTTGCATCCACTCAGCAACACCTACTGTATTTACTCTTATTTTCTTAGGAGAAATGATAAGGTCTTGTGATTAGTCATTATGTTTTGTAGCAGCATTAAGTATTGCAAACTTATTCTTAGATTGCCTAATAGGCAAATTCTTCAGCTCACTCGTGTGCCTAACATCTCCAGCAGCTTTGAGAACCATCAATAACCAATGGCAAAAATTTCTTATCTTGCATTGCCTCTACCCTCGAAGAACTTACATATTTCATGTTAACCACAACTGTATTGGATAGCTCAGAGGATGATTTTCCCTTCTCCTCCTCTACTTCTAAACTACTAACCTTCTCTTTTGGCCTCCAAACTTACTGTCGAGAGGAATTCACCTGCTTGGCAGCACATGATTTCTCAGTGTCCAAAAACCCTACAATATAAGCAATTAGGAGGCAACCAACATGCTTTAACAAAAACCATTACAGTAACCCAATTTTCAAGCTCCATTTCAATAGAATCTAGCAATTGCATATCTATATCTATCTCCACAAATAATTTGGCAAATTCTAAATTTTGTTTTAAGGTAGTGACTCTATCTATATACAAAGGCTTACTTAAATCACTTGCAATATATCCTAGATCGATTTTTATATACATCTTGATAGGAAAATTGCCTAATTGAATCCAAACAGGAATGCACTTCACGTCAAATTCCAAAGATTAGAGCCCTGGTTCCAACTTACGAATAATAATTACCTTATTCTGAATATGCCATGGACCTGACTTAACCACCCAATCTTTGGTTCTCTGAGATGGAAACTGAATGATGTACAGTTTAGTTCCTACTGGTTTAACCTTAACTTTCCCTTCTGGACCCAATGGCAAGTTCACCACTCTCTGAAATTGACCAAAGTTTAAGGCATGACCTAAAAACAGAGCCATTAATGCATTCTACCATTGACATATGCCTTCATCAAGGACCTCTTTGGGTGGTTTAACCACCAATCTGCCATCATTCAAGAATGGTGGGAAATACTGCAAAGATTGATCATCTTTCAAAGTAAACAAAGATTTCCAATCCACTACTTTTGTTGTTGCCATAAAGGACATGTCACCATTTTTAGTTGTAACCGCTTTCCCCCTAAATTCTGAAGAATATCTTTGACTCTTTCCCTTCGCCATGGTTGTTTTTCCTTCATTCTTACTATTTCCAAACATATTTAAAGGTGGAAAAGCTACATCAAAGCTCATCTTCTTCATTGGTAATGGAGAGTAAAAGCCATCTTGCGAAGCTCGAAAGTGCTCTTCAATTTTTGATTCCATGTCCAGCACCCATAAAATCTAAGCAACATTACTTCAAATCAAACTCAACAACGTAAAATCAAGCTTAAAAATGAAAGAAATCAAAGAAAGAAAAGAAGAATCCACAAGAAATTGATAAGAAAGACACAAGAATTAGGCAAAACAAATAAGAAATTTCTCAACTTACATTAGACCTGCTAACGTGAGCCGAAAGAATTTGGTAACATGCGCCATTTTCCTTCAGTAAATTTTTTTCCTTTCATTATGTGTGCTTATTTCTAATATGCATGATTCAAGAGATGAGAGATTAGGGTCACCTTTAACAACATTACATCAATCAAGTAGTATTTTTTGGAATAATAATAATAATAATAATAATAATAATAATAAGTTGATAAACTTAAACTGGAGAGAAAATCTGGCTCAAATTCACACCTAATGCTGCTAATCAAATATGGTAAAATATATTAAAATAATGTCATAGACTCATAGGACAAAGATGTTTTAGTTTTGTTTAGACACGTCCATTTATTATAATTAAATGATACTTTTAAAAAAATAAAATATTTTCATCTTATTTTATTCCTTTAGTAAGGGTAAAAAATATTTTTATTTGAAATGATTGAAAAAGAAAAAAGAAAGAATAGTGAAGGGAGAGAAGGAAAGATGAGAGGAAAAAAGGGAAAAGAAGAGAGGGAAAAGGCTAAAAAGAGGCCAGACGGTGATTAACTGGTGCGATGGTTGGTCGGATGAGGAAACTTTGAAAGAAAAGGAAGAAAATAGAGGAGAGAGAAAGAAAAGGAAAAGTAGGAAGAGACCAAGTCGCTAGCAAAAGTAGGAAGAAAGAGGATGAGATGCTGTTCTAGATTTTATCACAAGAGAGATAGAAAAAAAAGAAGAATAACAGAAGTCCCTTTTAACCCTTTGTTTCCCTAGTTTTAAATAGTTCATGGACGATGGTATTGATTGCCAAAGAAAGGTAGGTGTCAGCCAAAGAAGAAAAGACTGAAACAAGGTACGAAGTCAGGACTGAGCACTTCTTTGAATTGAGAAGAGGTACTTACCCGTAAGCCTACAGGTAAGAGAAAGAGGTCAAGCTAGGGGTGCGAGTGAATCGAATGTCTATTGCTCGTAGCCAAAGTTGAATTTCCTAGGGGAGGAAAAAGTTACTGTGATTGCTAACGTCTTTAAAGGGAGAGAAGTCACCCAGTTCAGTCACTCGAGTGCGTGGGGAGGAAGAATCCGATCTTAGTCTTTTTGATTTACATTAGAGATTTCCTGGGGAAGTGCCATCCTCGATTTCGATTCTAGTTAGAGGATTCCCCTTAAGTAAGGAAAGCCCTTAAAGCAAGATAGTCATCCAAAATTTTTAGACTGGCTCAATCCTTCTTCCCTTAGGGAGAATGTCCATGAAATGGAAACGGGCTAGTTGCCTTGACATGGCTAGCAATGGCGTAGACAATCAGATAAGAGCAAGAAGAGAAATATAAAGGGAAAAAAAATAGTTATAGTTTTTTTTTTTTTGTTATTATTGTTTTAAGTTTTTTTATAATTAAGAAGGAAAAAATAGTCAATAAATTTTATTTTATTATTACTGTTTTTTTTTTCATAATTTATTATTTTTTGAAACTAAACAGATATATATTGAATAAAAAATTTTACATTATTTTTGTTTTTATATATTAAAAACTTATGAATATTTTTCAATATTTCTTTTATTATTCTCTAACTATTATTGACTTTTTAAGAAAAATATGATTTGAGAGTAATTATTGGTTGATTTATCACTTTGTATTTATCAAATTGAATTTAAAAATATTAAAAAATATAAAAAGAAAAAATAAATTAATGTTAAATCCTTTTTCTTTATTTCATTCGGTAAGTATTTTTTTCAAATAATTTTAATTCAAAATAATTAATAAAATTATTCTTGTAATACCTGAACTTTTAATATTTAGTTATTTTTTAAATTTAGACTCATTTGATATTTATTTTATATTTGAGGTGTGTTTTATGTCACTGGTCGTTGACTAGTAGTAGAGCTTGTTGTTCTTGGCTTAAGCCCTAAGCTATTCTTAGTCTTTTCTTTTTCTCTAATTGGCACTCTTAGTCTTAGTCGTTTTTTCCCCTAAGTTGCACTCTTAGTCTTAGTCTTGTCGTTTTTTGTATTAAATCTGGAATCTTAAAAAAAAGCACACGAACTAAAAGAAAAGAAAAGAAAAGAAAATTCTCAGTTCGTTGAATCAATAATATTTTAAAAACCTAGTGTAGGTGGTTGTGCTACTAACCCCAGCCCTCCTACAAGATAGAGAAGATTTGATTTCAGGCCTCTGCAAATTACAACTGTTTTTATCACGACGAGAGATTTGCTTGCATTATTATAAAATTAATTTAATTTTATATTTTTTATAATTTTATATATGATTAATATATTAATAAATTGATTGTTATATTGAATAATATAATTGTACTCATCATGCATGTAAAGTTTCGAATTAATTTAACATCTCAATTATATCGATCGAAAATATTGATATTTTTAATATATATATTTAATGGTTAAAAAGTTTTTATATTGAATAAATATTTAAATATTTTTTATTTACTCAAAACTTAAAGTATAAAATGTACGTAAATAGATGATAAATTACAATAATCAAATTAAATAAATATAAATCATATAAATAAAAATGCGTAAAACAAACTTTGGTTTACATAGATTCAAGTGGATCCTTCCCTTTTTTTTTTTTTAATCATATTTAAATAAATTCTCACACACTAGCAAACCAAGGCCTCCTGCCATTCAGTTTCCAGTCATTGCCTTTAATTTCTTCAACTTCTCATCTTTCTCTGTTTATAACTAGCTTCCAAGTACTCATTATGGAATTGATCAACAACATTGCCAAAGCTCATGGGGGTGTATCCGTATTTGGCGGAGTAGGTGAAC
>JBBYHM010373787.1:0-15302 GCA_038381775.1 Adansonia rubrostipa
AATATTATTTTTAATATAAATATATTTACTTTTTTTATAAATATAATTTTTAATTATTATTTAACATAAATATATTTTTAATTTATATTTTATAATATAAATATAATATCTAATTATTGTTCAACATAAATATAATTTTATTTATATTTTATTATTTAATTTAAATATAAAATTTAATTATTTATTATATACATATATACATTTTAATATAATATCTTTAATGGTTTCTTTGTTGTCACCTCACTACCACCGCTATGATTGAATCCAAATATATATCTTACTATTAAGTTTAATCTTACTATTATAATATTTAATCTCACGCTATAGTAACTAATCTTACCTCATCGCTATTTGCAATTTCATTAGAGCAACGAACCCTAAGATTGATTGCATCACTTCAAAATTTTTTTAATAATTACTGCATGTAATATTATATCTATTTTCATGGTATTTATTATTAAACATATATTATTTTATAAATATAAATTAATTAACTTAAAACTTCGCATGCAATGAATGTGATATAATAGCTTAGTGTATTTAAAATATTATATAATTATTTAAATTTAAACGTATTAATCATTTATTATATATAAATTTTAATATATTTATATATTTATTATTATTTATATTATTTTTGATCACACATGATTTAAATATTTTTATAATAATGTCTTGCATTTCTGTACTATTTATTTTTTTATTATTTTAAACTGTTTTTAATGTAGGAGAAAAAGTCTAATACGGAATCGTATTACCCAGGGACGATTGCTCTCTATATAATATCCTCCGCCATGCGTGGTTGCCCTTTTCCTTCTCGTGGCGCCCACCCTTTCTCTGCTTTTCTTCTTCCGAGGGATTGCTTCAGGTAATCTAAAAAAGGAGCTTTCATCCTTCAAGTAGGATTAATTGTATAATTCTTCAAAAATTTTCAATTTTATTTTTGTAGAGATATCCTTTTTTTTTTCTTTTTCTATTTTTTGTTCCGTTAGAAAAGCAAATCTGTTTTCTTTTTTTTTTTTTCTTTTTTCTTTTTGGTCAAAGTTAAAAGCGTTTCTATAACAGATCTGTTAAGGTTTTAGCTGTAACAGTTGAATTTCCCATCTGGGTATTTCATTCTTAATTCTTGTCTCTTAATTAATCCCTTAAATTTGTAATTAATCTCTAGAGTTTCGGCTGTTCTTTTAACTCTCTTCTTATTCATATAAATCCTGGATTTTGCTACGGTTAACCCCAAATAAACCTGTGATTTTGAAGGTCTGGCTCTGGATTTTGTTCATGATTTCTTTCTAGGTTCTCTTTTATTTATTTGTTTATTTACCTTTTGTTTTAGATGCTGCTAAATGAGCGAAATAAGAAAAACTTTGGATTTCGCTGTTTTAATTTTCTAGTTGAACTTTTGTTGTTAGATCTGGTCGTTGACTTTTGCTATTTTGGTTATTTCAATAGGCGTTCTCTACGAAGCTTGTGGCGTTTTGGGGAAGATGAATCACTGCAATCTTGAGTGGAACGCCGCCGTTTCGGCTTACGAGGAGATGAGAGGGTTGATCTCAATCTCTGATAGCGGCCATGTTGTTTGCCCTAAGCCTCGGCGAAATAGGGTGCTCGCCAACAACCCTATAAGGCCCTTGAGATTGCATATCAGGTACTATAATTTACTTATTTTTATAGTATCTAATGTTTTGTTATTGGTTGATTTGGTGTTGTTTTATTAGGGGTTGTGATTTAATTGAGTTTTATGTTTTTAATTGCAGTCATCAAGTGGAGTTAAGCGATTTTAAAGCAGGTGCTGAGCTTCTAGATATCCTCAAGAAGGTATTGTTCAATCCGAATTATTATTATTATTATTTAATGTTTTTTCTTGCTTAATGAATCTTTGTATTTTTGCTAAAACACTCATGTTTGACATATATTTGACATCCGGATAGATTATGATCCTTTAAACATAGAAAATATATATTTTTTAAACAAAATCAAACATATCGATCATAGACAAGTAACCAAGAGAAATTTAGAAAAAAAAGTGAATTTATTTACGTTAGACACATACTCTGCAATGATATTTATTTCCAATGACTTCGACTGCGAACAATATGGGTTAATGTTTTGTTCGTAGGTCGGACTTCATATAGTTTATTTCTTGCATTGGTTACTAATCTTTGTTTGATTGTTTTGCAGCATGATTGGGGGACAGAACAATCTGCACCAGAGATAGCATCATCGCCCCCTTATTTTTGTGGGTCGCCTCCGAGCAGGGCTGAGAACCCCCTTGCGCAAGATGCTCGATTTGGTGATGAAAGATTTGCAGCACTTTCAGCATTGCAAATACCATCTCCATCGTCTCCATCATCATCATCTTCAGCAGCACGTAAAGGAGGAGGGTGTGTTAGGATGAAGTTGGGGCTTAAACCGGCCACAGTTAGAGTAGAAGGATTTGATTGCCTGAACAGGGATCGGCAGAATTCCGGCATCCCTGCTATGGCTTAGAAGTGTTAAATTAAAATTGAAGTGTATATAGAGGGAAGCTAAATGCCACCACCATCTGAGAAGCCATCGCAGGATTAACGAGGACAGCATTTTTTGGAGGAAAAAAAAAAGTGAGAATGAAAGAGACAAAAAATTATTTTTAGTAGTGTATGTATATTATTTATATATATTATGTGTTTTCTTGCTTCAATTGAATTGGATTACTAATATTGGCGCAAGTGCAAGTGCAAATGCAAGTAGTTTTTATTGAAGGAAAGGGAATACAAGCTGTGGAGCAAACTTTGTGTTGTGAAGAAAGGGTTTGAATCATGCTTGAGTTGAGATTAAGCAATGCTCCTTTTGTAATATGTTTATATTTGTGTGTATATATATATATATATATATATGTATATCTAATATTATGTATTTAAAGATCACCTTGGAAAAACTAGAAAATGAAACCTGCATGTATAGATCCATGGTGATTTGAATTTTGCTCATCATTTTGTAAATGTATTTTATTTTGGTAATTGTTGAGAATTTTATTTATTATCACTGCAAGGATTAAATGAAAGTTTTCTATGGTATTTGTAGTAGACGCATATTATGTGAACATATCACTAAGGTAAAGGAAGCATTCCGGTTTATATGCTGATCGGAATCTGGTTCTAATAACCTAATATAATTAATTGCATTTGATTTACGAAAAATATTATTGATAATTTGATAGAAATTATAAGTTTGAAAAACGCCACCTTATTTTCATCATGTTTTGTAAAATATGACATTGGTAATTACAAGATACGTTATCAAAATATGAGACACAAGAAAATAATGTAATAAACTTATCAAGATATATTTAAGCACGTTTAACATGATATATTTAAATAATTTTTTGTTATGTAAACGGCAAAACACGATTAACACATGTTTGAATAGTTTTACAATAAATGCTAATTAAAAAAAACGATCCACAAAATATATATATATATATATATATATATATATATATACATACATAATATAAATTGTCAGGTTGACAATGACCTATTGATGTGTTACTTATTAGTAAATCTAAAATGGAAAACAAATATACATTCTAAATTACTAATAATTATTTTTTATATATTTTTGTTTTTCATTCATTATTTAACTTGACTTTTTTACAATTTAAAAAAATAAAAATTTAATTAGTTTTAAATTATCTTTAATTATTATCAAATTATATTTTAATTGAAGTACATGTTAAAAATATTCTAAGCTTATTTGTAATTCAATTTATATATTAATTTTGAGATGAACTAATTAAATTATTTTATTTAAAATAAATTGATTAACATTATTTAAAAAAATATATAATTATCATATTGAAAATGAAGTTGCCTCTAACTAAAAGTAACTAATGCAATGATTCCATTAATCAAATTATTATTAGGTCAAATATTAATTTTAAAAAATAAAAGTACTCTCGTTTTGATCATATTCCCCTTTTCTCTCTCTCTCTCTCTCTCTCTCTCTCTCTTTTTTCCTTCATTTTCCGTTATGATTAAATTTCTTTATCGCTAAAATTTCTTCAGTCCATAATTAATTACCAAGCTTTATAATGATTTATATTTGATTCAACTCCGTTCTGTTTTTATTTTCTTCTTTTTTTTTTTTTTATAAAAAATGTTTTAGTGATTTTAATTATTTTATCTTTCACATACTATTATATCAATTAGATTAAGACAATTAACTTATTTTTATTGAACATTTTTAACATTGGATTTTATCATTTTTAATTAATTAATTTTGTATAATAATAACCATACATAATTTTTTATTAAAAATATATATATTTTCATATTTTTACCGTTGTCAATTTGTCTTTGATAAAAATGTTCTTCGTGTGAAATAATCCCCGATAGGCAAAGCGTCACGTTTCTAGGTCGTCCGAACGACATCGTTTAGCATACGCTAACATTTTAAAACCGGTTATTTTATTTTATTTTATTTTTTTTTGTTTTTGGCCAACGCGCGTTGTTCTTCAACTCGAGACTTGAAAAATGCTCCTTGCCTTTCTTCTTTACATTAAATTGTAAGTCATTTTTATAATCTTTACTCATTTTTCTACGTTGAAAACTTTAGAATTTATTTATTTATTTATATATTACTTTTTTGGAATTTAATGATCTTGGAAAAATCTTTGGCTTAATGGGTGTATATGGTTGCTTCAAATCAAATATTCGTTGCTAATTTACACCCAAAAAGGTCACTTTCCAACAAAATTTTCAACTGATAAATATATGTGTGCCGATTAGTCATTGTTGAATGCATGAGAGATAGCCGGCATTTTTGACACTTTGTTTGGAGTTAAGAGTTGATGTTTTAGGAATCCTTTTGATTAAAGAAATTTACTTGTTTGACTGGCGGACTTCTGGGTCGGTTTTAATTTTGAATTTCTTCCTTTGATTTTGTTGAAACTCTACATGGATGCAATTATGGGAAAAAGAACAGGTCAATCACTTTTTATATGATGAATTAAGGTGCAAAAATCTTCTTAATTTTTTAGTTAATAAGTACAACTGTCTCCAAGGAACTTTAGATTCTAATAGGGAATTCTCTGTCCGTGGGGGCAGCTGGAGATGATATCGTAAACTAAAATATCTAGAAAGATACACCCCATTGTTTTAAATCTGAGACTTCAATTTGAAGGCTTCAGGTTAAAAATCTGGGGATGGCATTGGCAGGTTACTTGTATACGTAGCAGCGGGTTATTTATTTCCTCTTGTATTTGTCACAGGCGCAAGGCGCAGTCTAGGCACAAGAGCCCTTATATTGCCTCAGGTGCAAGGCGCAAAAAAAGCACTCCCCTGAGAGATGGCACAATATATATGTGTATGTCTATATGTATATATATATAATAAGCTTGAGATATATAATTATGATAATAAAGTCTAAAGAGTGCTCCAAGTTATCTACAAAACTTGCAATTTTTTTTGTTCGCCAATATGCATGATTTCCTTTTTGTTCAATGCATGATTTGCTTACGGTCTCATGTTTGCTGTTGAATACTTAAATATTGAGAAGTAGAGAGTTTGATACTATCCCTTTTCTTGCTAATAAAGGTACATTTAATGAAAAAGTTCAAATTAAGGAGAACTGCAATTAGGCGGGCCTTTTTATGCCTATCACCTTACAAGAAAGAGCACCTAGGCGCACCGAGCTCGTGCCCTTGATCAAATGCCCTCACCCGAAAGGGTATGAAGAACTTTTCTCGTCTAATGCTAAGGCACAAGGCGTAGGCGCATCTAGGTGTATGCCTTGACAACACTAATATAGCCAATCACCGATGGGTCTACACATGTAAAAAGGAAGCTACAATCAGGATTAGGACAGTATCAAATTAATCAGGACTTAGTGTTTTTTCTTTTTGTTTTTTTTTTTTTGGGTGCATTGGATGATATATTGGATGGGATAACTTTTGTCGAATATTGTGTTTGATTCTCTTTTTCAGAGAAAAATGGGGTCATTAATTGGGTTAATCATCATACAAAGTTGGATTGAGCTATTCACTTCTTTAACCTATCCTATCGTATCCTCTTTATAATCTACTGCAATAAACATACTCATAATGTTTACCGTTTAGTTTCTAGAGTTAGATTACATTCCTTGCTTTTTTTTTCTTAAAAAAAAAAAAATCCTCTATTTGTTAACATGTTATTGAAAGGGTGAACTATTCCTGGATTTATTCAGTTTGAAAATGTTTGCCTTCTTAGAACCATTAAAAAAATGTTCTTCCTCTTGAATATGACGTGCTATTATTGATCCATCATTTATTAACATCCATTCTTTTTGTTGCATGGATTTTGATGCTTGCCTGATGTAGTACAGTAATAGCTTAACATGTTAGGCCGACTTAGTAAAGAATGATTGAAAATACCATTATGATAGGTTATATTTCTGGCTTTCTCTCTCTCTGTCTCTCTTTTAGTTCCCCAAGGAATTATTTTGTCCACTACCTAAAGTAGTTAAGTATTTAACATTCTATTTCTAAAAGTATGGTTACTGTTACTTTTTTTTGGGGTGTAAATGTATGGTGCATTTCATTATAAATTTAGTTGTTTAGTTGACATTTAACATCTTTGGTACTTCTACCTTGTTAGGAGCTTCTTTCCAATTGCAAGGATCCATCAAAAGTTGTTTTCTATGTGAGCTTGAGAGCAGTTTTCTCAAATTCATTGGATAAATTTCTTATATTTTGTCGTTACCCTATACTTTTGAGGATCATCTAGTTAATTTAGGGCTTAAGCTTCCCTTTTGTCAATTTACTTTAGCTTCCAAACAATCTTTCTGTCATTAATCCTGGATGCCAGGTCGTATACTTGCTGACATTTTAGCTGATATCTTATTCAAAAAGAATGCTGCTTGGTTCTTATCGCCAGATTATGCATCTGTCCAAATGTAGACTTTATGAGAAAGCAACAAAGTAAAAGCTTTCCCTATATGTATACGGTGGTGATTATGAATGCAAAACCTAAACAGAATCGGATGTAGAATTACAACCTTCCCCATCCAATTGAATTGTCTTGCAGCTCTCCCAATCCTCTAAAAATATCTTAGCTTGGTGGCAAGTGCTGCTTTTGCATTTCATGTCATCTTTCTAGCTTCATGACTTGGTTTTAATCGTTTTACTTCAAACTCTTTAAAGGTGCCGTCATGTCAAATTATTGGAGCTGGTTTTGAGAACTAATGGAAAATTTACTGTAATTATCCACGAGATCTCGGTGTTTAGTAAACAGCTCAGGAAGGTTAATATCATCCACAAAGATATGTTTTCTCTTAACATGTTCTCTGACAAATTTGTCAAACATTTTTATATTTTAATTTGTTGGCCATGTTAGTAATTTTATAGCTCATGGTTTGAAGATGCTTGTTTGGAAGTGCTATAGTTGTCATCTTCACTGCATATGGTTTCATGTGAGAAATGCATGTTATGTGCAGAACATGGCTTCCTTTCTGGTTGTTTAGGAAATGGGATGGAACTTGATAGCGAGTGCTAGAACGCTAGAGAAATTTTTATTTAGCAGTAAAATCTGAAATATTAAAAAACTAGTTATAAATGCAACACATGTGGCATTTCAAGAAGTTTGTTCTGATCTAGAACTAAGTTTATAGGTTAGATATCAAACTTACCATGTAAATTTTTAGTATTTGCTTTCCAAGTAAGTAATGTGGTGTGTCATGTATTCTCCTTTTATGCTTTAGGCAAACTGTATTTCTGATTTCCATACATTGTAATGACATGTCAGACAATAGAACATTCTCTTGGCAAAAAATAAATAAATAAAATAAAAAAATAAAAGTCAATAGGACATATTGATAGTCTTTAACATACTAGGATCTGTTACGTCTTACCTGCATCTTTGCCTTCTTATCCAGGATACACTTTGTGTTTGAAGTTCACTACTTCTCTTTCTGTTTCTATTTCATTACTCATTTGCTGCTCTGGAGATCGATGACAATTGTTAGTATTAAATTTAACCCGTTCAAGAATCGGATGGGGTTGGGGGATGGTAGTGCTGCTACTATGCAAATTTATGCATCTAAAATTTGCAGCAAGTCATGTTTCATGAGGCAAATGGGTTTAAGGAAAATGATTCTATTACCTCTTGACTCTCTTTCTGTCTTTGTTATTTGTTAGGAATTACTCAACTTCGATTTCCTCTTCTCCTCTCTCTCTCTCTCTCTCTCTCTCTCTCTCTCTCTTCTTTCTGCTATAATAGTTGATCATAAAGCCTACACCTACCCCAGTTGATTGTCACTTGTTCCAATCCCTATGGAAGAAAGAATTTCTTTTATAAGCACAATACCTGATCAGGATTCGGGGGAGTTTTTTGTGCACAGCATGTAGTACATGGAACCTTCTTCGTGAAAGCACATATTTTAGACGTCAAAGAAAAATAATGTGTTTTATACAAGGAAAAAAAAGAGAGCATTGTTGTTGTAGTACATTTAAGAGCATTAACTTTGAAATTCAGCCCAGATTCATACGCTGATATTTAGTTCATGAGTAGATTGAAACGTTCATTTAACATGAAGGAAACTTATAGTATGGAATTTTAGAATATTTATTAGATGGCGTGACATTTTTGTGAACATCGGTATGCTTTATTATCTGCGACATGTTCCCTTTTATATGGCTGATCTGTGTACAGTACAACCCATTTTGGAATTATCTTAAGTTATTAATAAACTGTTAGTCATTATTACTGGAGTAGGTTCGATTTATTACCAAATTGACCTTTTTTTTTTTCCTTTGGGCTGGGGGGAGGGCGTGTGGGAGTGATTACTAGCTTGGCAATTTAGGAATATAATCAAGTATTCCTGGAACACGGTTTCCATTTTTATCATACTCAAATATGCATGGATCCCATCTAAAAGTTTTAGAAAGTAGTAAGAAGTATTGTGCGTTAGGAGTGCTTAACTATTACCTGTCATTTTGGTTTTTCTCTGACATTATCATATTATCCAAATCAATTAATCACTATTCTCTCTGTTTTCTATTACTTCGTGGTATTTTTTTATTAAGTTAAAATCTGCATAGCAGTTTCAAAGCTTGGAGGTTTGAAAATTCACTTTATTCCTTTTTTCCCCTTTCGTATCTGCCGGGGAGACATTAAAATGCTTGATAAGTGGACTAGTAAGAATTTATAACGTGGTTGTATTTTCTGGATTGTTCCCTTGTTTGTACACTCGTTTGACATTTTATGTAAGTTGACATGCTAACAGCTGTCAATTTTTGAGGTCTCAAATGTAATATGGTACCAGCAGATGTATTGCGCACTCTCTTTCATGACAAAATTTTAAAATTATTAATCTTTATCTAGTAGAAAGCTTTGACTATCTTGTAAATTTCAGCTGTGGGCATTCCATTTTGAAATGAAATTCATTCTAGGTTTCAATGCTATATTGTGCTAGGAAATGACAAAATTCTGTAGTAATATTCTTCTTTTGGATCCTAGTAGGCCTCCAGAATCACATCTGAGTATGGCTATGTGGCTACGGCTGCTTGCTGAGCTAGTTTTGTTGCTGATCCTTCTTTAAAGTATCTAAATATTTTCAGGGTCTATAGATATCATGCTCTCAAGTGATGCCACTACCCTATCGACTATCGTAATGATAAAGTACAAACCCAGGATCCATGAATTATAATAGTTAGAAGTTTATTTTTGGTCATATCTGATGAAAGTTGTGTTTCTATAACTTGTTTGATAACAGATTAAGACAGTATTTCCGGTTTTAATTAGGAGATATTAGAAAAGATTCGTATAACTGTAAGAATTATCCTATAGTGCAGCTGAAAGTGTTGAGACTTGCAATGAATTGAATTTGTATAATACAGACATTTTCCATCTTGGGTTCTCAATGAGCAGTTTCTGAGATAAGGTAGAGAAAAGGGATGAAGAAGATGGATCTTTTAGTTAGTTTTGATGAATGATGCAACTGTTTAAGGAAAAAATTTATTTCTTTTTGTACTGGGAAAAACTTTATTAGTTGTTTCTTCTCATTTTGTACTGCTTCACTTCATGTGTAATTAATTCATGTAGAGAAATTTGCCATGTATGTACATCGTAAATTTCCCTTGATGCATGCAGAATCATTGCTGAGAGTGGCTGAGTAATTAATACTGACATAAACACATACATTTAAGGCTATGATGGAAGTGGAAATAAGTCAATTATTATTTTGGATTACATATGCTTTGGATCTCGACACTGGATTAACATATTGATAGGTTTTTATGCAGACAGAGATTAAAAAGGCACACCAATTAATTGCACCATGATTGAATGGACATTCTTTGCAGTAGAAATCTGATCTGAGTTATTTTGCATGTTCACAAGCTTCATTAGAAAGGATATTTTAGAGGTTGAACTTCTTTGAAAACCATAAAGGTGTTAATTTATTGCGTGTGGGGCTGTTGTGCAGGCTAATTGTTCTCACCAATAGGCATATAATGATCTGGCTCCCAAGTCTTGTTTGTTGCTTAGCTGTAATAGGATCTCTTCTTGAGTAAGCAACGAGGCAAACCAATTTATTACTAGAGCTGGGAAAACTTTGTTTAGCAATAATTAATATGAGATTTACAAAATATCAATGTGCTAATGCAGCTAAGAGATGTTAAGCATGTGATGTTAAAAATGACGAGATGCGGAAAAAGGAAATAGGCAACGTAGGAATCCCTTTATAGTGGATGGAGAGCATATTTTTTAGAAATTAATCAAGCCAAATTAGTCTTTTAATAGGTGTTAGAGAAAACCTTGTAAAAATGGAAATGAAGAGGATGGATAAATACCAGACAACAGGATTAGAAACTGGAATAGGGTTCCTCTCTCCTTTTTCTCTTTCTTTTTTTTTTTTTTTTTTCCAATTTTTTTAAATGGTTCATTTTAGTGGGATCATAAATCTGCAATAGAACAGTTGAACCAGGAAATTCAGACCCAAAAGGTAGAAAACAAAAAGAATCCCCTCTAATTCTGCACAATTCACCAATGCACTACACTTTCAGAAAGTGAAAGAGAAAAGACTATGGGTTATATTATATCCTAATTTCATGTTCTACTTTTTTTTAAAAATATTCTTTCACCAAATCCTTCTGAGGATAAATGAATTTGCAAATGGAGTTGTACGAGTAGCCTTATCTTTTGCACGTGTATCAAAAGTACTCATTCTCGATAAGGCTTACGTGTTTTTGAATGGTTTTAGTTGCCGTGTACATAGGGTTTGTGCTTTTCCATGTGCAAAAAACTTCAGTTATTCTAATTTGTTATTATTAATCTTACCACCAATGTGGAATATACATTCAAGATAACCCAAACTCCTTGAACTACTAGTTATTGTGCATGATTATTTCTTTTAATTTTACGAATAAAAAGTACCAACGGCACCTGTAGCAACAACCGTCACAGTGCAGAACGTGAAATGATTTGTATCTTGGTTTAGTATAACCAAGAATCTTGTGGGGGTATCTTTGGGGAAAATTTTATGCAAAGGCATATAGGATTAATGCTTTCCTCTTTTGGAGTTGATTTACCAAATTTGTCATAGAATCTCACTTTTATGTTTCCCTCTCTGTTCTTGGCAGGAAGAAAGTAGGGAAGACAGGGAAAATCATATTTATTTATAGTCTGGTAGTGAAGTTGAGTACCGGAATCACCCCACTGACTCATTTCCAGTTTTTTGGTCTATCAGCAGCTAGACCCATTACTGTATAGATTTCAATCTGTTATCTTTTGCATTTTATCGGATGTCCTTGAACAGAAAACTTTGTATTAAAGTTTCTAGTTTAAGGTTAGTATTTTCCCTTAGTATAAGGCGTGCTGACCTTTGGGTTTGAGTTTTTGATATCGCAGGTTTGAATAGCCTTTAGGAAGCTTTATTTTATGATACTTGTATCAAAGAGTAGCTAATAGTTTCTATTTCATAAAAGAACTACTTATATCATGCTATCAGTGTATGCAGGCTTGCATGTGTAAATGTATGTATGTATGTATGTGCATGCGTATTTTATCTTCTAATACTTTCGGTCAATTGACATGCTGTTTTGCAACCTGGATGACAATGTTAATGCTGTCTGTTGGTTTAGGTTACTTCCTGTGGTATTCAAGTTTTATCAGGCAATCGCAACTTTGGTTACTGATCATATCAGGTAAGCAAAGATTCTGGTTAGAAAACATGTATGCTCTTTTATCTTCTATGGATTTCTTTTGCATAATTTGGATTCCGTTAGATCTTGTTCACCCCCTATAATTAAAAATCAAATCTATGACACCATGGAGCCATGGACTCATTTTACAGAAAATTCACATATTCCATCATCTCAAAGGCTTTCATTAGGTTAATGTAGTCTTGAAATTACTTAAGGCATTTGAATTTAGAATTCTATGCTACCAATAACAAAATTAACCATTTTCGTCTGCATGTTTTTGAAATTCAAAGGTGAGATGAATGAAGAAACCTGAAGGTTTTCAAAATGTCAACTACGGTAAATTGTTATGAGTTCATATTTGATACACGAGTGGTGGAATTTTTTAATTTCACAAGCGGGAGTACGAATCAGCCATATGTCATATTTCCCTTTTAGTTAGTATTTTTTTAAAAAAAGTTTTAATGTTTCGTAAGATCATGTGTCATTCTGTTAATTTTGTTTGTGAAAATCTAAAAACTTATCTTACAGTAAATCAGATAATTTCTTCTCAACTTTTCACATTCCAAAAAGTTGGCCAAAACATGCACAATTATATTGTCTCATTATATTTCCAATAAGAGAGTTTTAAGTGTAATATCCCATAAGTTTTATCATTTGCACGTATTTTAATCGATTATAATTTTCAATCCATCATCGTATCAGAGTTGTTCAATTTTAACGGGAGGTGTATGAATGTATTCTCAATTCAAAGAGTTGGAATTTTTCCTTTATAATAGATTTAATAGTTTACTACAAAAAGTATAGTTGCACAATCCTTGCATGGGATCCACAAATATATATATATATATATATATATATATATATATACATATAAAGTTGTTAATTAATATTGTAAACAAACATTGTTTGGTTTAGGGTTTGTTTATTTGTTTGGTTTGAAAGGAGAAGGATAGTTGCAGCCAAAAACATTTAAGAAAGAAACTGATGCATGCATGCATGCACCTTTTAAAACGTGGTGGGTATAATTAAAATCCAGCTTAAAAAGCATTAAATGAGATTTTATCAAAAACAAGAAATAAAAACCAAAAATGGGAGGAAAATTTAAGGAAAGAAGAAACAAATTGCCAAAAATCCAAGAGAATTAATAGTAAATTTTACAAACCCCACACACACACACACACAAAGTTGTCGGTTGATGGGTCCCATAATTTGCATGGGCAAATATTTCCACGTGGCTTACTTGCATGGCCACGTAAAGTTGAAGCATTAGAAACGCTCCCTTCTGCTCATTATGATTTTTCTCATGAAATTTTATCAGCTTTTAGGCAAATTTCTTGACATGGTAAGTTCATTATTGTTGCGAGTATCGAATAGGATTTTCTCAAGAAAATGGAAACCCTAGAAAATTTTCATCACTTGACAAACATGCAACACTTTACTGCCCTTACAATCTCCTCCTATATATTCACCCACACCTGCACTTACTTTCTCATCAACCTCTCTTTCTAGCATTCTCTCTTTTTCTTGGTTTCTTCTTTTTCTTCTTTTGCTTAGAAAGCCTTTCATATCCTCGCTTGTTCTCAATGAAGAGAGCTAAGGTTAGCTCTGTGTACGAGGGGAGAGGAAGAAAGAGAAGCAAAGAAGGAGAAGAAGAGAGTGAGAACTCATCAAAGAGTGCGAGAAGGACAGCAAAGGCCAGAGCTGATGGCCTTAGGGCTAGGAAAGCTCTATCAATCATTTCCAATAAACGAACGATGGTAACGAGGTCGATGGCAATGAAAACAATGGAGCAGAAACGTGAAGAAATGTTGTTTGACGTTGAGGTTATTCAGGCTAAGGAAGAGGAGAAGAATGGTGATAACAAGCCAATGGAGCTGGTGCAGCAGCAGCAGTCTGTCAATGAGGTGGTGGTGGAGAATAAGGGAGATAATGGGGAATTGTTGACCTTGGATGACTGGCCATCGACATGGAGTTTGGAGGAGGAATGGCCGTGGTTCAAAGTGGGTTATGAATGCGGATGGTGTTCCCTTTGGGAGACCATGAATGGTGATTTTTGGACACCGATGGGAGACAATAACAAGGAGCCTCTTTGGAAGGATGATCTATGGGACTTTAAGGACAACAATGAAAATGCAAAGCCTTAGAAGAAATCTGTTATGTTTCAGTCTATCGATATTGTTGTTGTCTGTCTTTCTGCTTTTTGTTTGTGTGTCTTAAGATAGATGTCTTTAGGTAGAAATGCATTACTGCAAACAAAACTGTTTAATAACTTATGTTGTGTTACATTTCAAGTATTTTATAATATGAGTTAAAGTATGTGCTTTAGTTTCTGAATGCTGATCATTTCAATCCTTTCATTTGGGGTGTAAATTATTTCCATTCGATGGTCACTATATATATATATATATATAGCCAACAGGTTTTACTTGGTGTAAATTCTATTCTTCCTGTCATCTCTATCTGTCCCTAATTTCTTTCTTTAGTCTTTCCTCAGGTTCAGTCTATTAAAATGTCATGGGTAGTTATATTGAAAGCACACATAGCCCTTGCCATTGTACATCTGCTTTTTTGAAGGTATGCATAGTTTTGTTGAAATTATTGGTTCCATAATTTAGTACGGTGACTAACATCTCCATTAGTATGTTACTCTGAAAGTAATACTTCATGATTAGAATCATATATAACTAGCAGGTCATCTTCAAACCCTTTCTTTAACCTGAACCTACATTATCATAGTGAATGCTTTATTGAAGTCTAGCCTTAGAATGCATGCAGCTACTCTTTCTAATAGGCGAATCACCAAAGTTTTATAAAGATAAAAACAAATGAAGACAGAACTGCTATAAAGAACAACTACAAAATTATTGTTTCTGGTGTCATATATATCATTGCACTTGCATATTTGTTTGAGCTCCTAAATTTAAGATTGCATTCGTTGGTGTTTTAAAGAGTTTGTAAATGTCAACAAGTTCGATGAACTGTCTTGATAATTAATTGTCAAAATCGAAAGCAATGGCTGGATTATTGGAACAAAAGCATTAGATCGTAATCACGATATATGATACGATAATTTCATTATTGCTTAGGGTTGTAAGAGTCTAAACGTTCATTATTGCTTAGGGTTATAATAGCGTTTAAATCGTAT
>JBBYHM010373919.1:0-17416 GCA_038381775.1 Adansonia rubrostipa
ACAATTTAGTCCTAGGGATACTAATCTAGCAAAAATTTAAAATTGGTTGATACCTATCAAGGATGGTTGGTTTAAGGGTCATTAACCTTAAGGTAGTAAGCTAATCAGGGGCAATTCGTATCTTGACTTAAAATTTTGTACATTTTTTTTGGAAACTATGAATTTTAAAATGAATTTTGGTTTGTAAATATTATGCATTTAGTAATGGACCATGAATTTTATTAATAATGGTTTCCAGTATCTAGGATAATGATGAACATTTTGGAAAAATTTTTCTTTAGGTAGATGATCACCATTAGTTTGAACTTTCTTAGAAAGGTTGTATAACTCTACATATGTAACTATTCTAGACATTCAACTATAGACTTTTCACCACCTAAGACCCTCTACATCTAAATGTTGTTGTTTATAGATTCCTTGAAGGATTTACAAATAGGTTATCCTCTTAAAAGATTCAGATATCGATAGTTAGACATGTGTTAAAGTAATAATAGTAATTTTAAGATCTCCCTCAATTGGATAACATTTTGCTATGACTTTCTTGACACTCTTCCAAATCCTTGATTCAAGAAGAATGAGAGAAAATATGAGCCAAAATCTCCTTTTCCTTCAAACAAAACCTTTGCAAACCAATGCTTGATATACAAAATATGAAATCCAAGATGCTTTCCATGCCAATTCAATTTTTTTTCCTAAAGGCTTAACCAAAATCAAAATTTGTTGGTAGTTATGAAGCTGATGTTGAGGGGCATGCCTTAAGCATTTAAAAATTGAGTGCAACATCATGTTGTTGAGATATTCAAAATGATTTCGGAAAAAAGGTTACCATTTTCCTAGCGAAATGCTTGTCAGTTCAAATGGCTTTGTTTGAAATAAAAAATGGCCTTCTTTCTCTATTCGTTCTTAAATATAAAAAATTATTTATGTAGCAGTCCCCTTTAGGCCTGATAATTTATTTTCTTTTTTTTTTTAACCTTAATCAAGGATCACCCTCCATACTGTAGGGCAAGTAAAGCAAAGCTTCAAGACCAGAAGGGGCAAATTCCATTTTAAAGTTACAAGAAGAACAAGTTAAATGTCATAAAGTAAATTTTAAGGATAAAAGAAAGTTTTAAATTTCAAGTTCAAATATTCAATGTGAAGAATGAAGAAAATGTTAGGTTCTTACAAAATGAAGAATAAAAAAGTTTTGAAAAAAGAAGAAAGAATAAAAAAGGAAGCAATGAAGACTCAAGAAAGAAAAAGTAGATAAAGAAATGAAAACTTGTTAGTCTCTAAAGACATGCCAGAATCTGCTCCTTCTGAACAAAAGATGATACTTGATTCAATCACCCTTAGACACTTTATTTGGGCCATTTTATCCTTTTCTTTCTAAACCAAAAACCATGGCCTACATTACATACCTAACAAAGTCTATTTGGATTAGACATGGCTATTTGAGTTGTTAGGCCATTCCTAAGAAACTCTTCAAAAATTCATCTTTTTGAATAATTTTTGAGTTCTCAATAATATGATAGGGCAAGCTTGAAGCCTTGGAATTACCATTAAATCAACAAAGATAGCCACCAATAACAGTGAACCTTTCCTGCTAATTCAAAAATTAAAGTTGGGTCAAATGCCCAAACACTAATTCCTTTTAAAATAAACTTTCAAAACCCAAACTTATAAATTGATGCTTACCAAAAGCTTTTCACATCAATCTTTTGAGACTTCGTATTTACTAGAATTAGTTTAACACCTATCGCAGTATTGTGTTTAAAGATTAAATGGATATTATAACTTGATTGTTTGTCTTTCAAGGAATTTCCATGAAATGAACATTCATCTGAATTTAGTCTCAATAAACCTAGACATTTTTTTATCAGTTTCTTTAAGACAAATTTTTGCTAATGCCACCCTATTTGTCCTTTTATCATTTCTTCATCTCATTCAAAGAGGTCCCAAATGGTGATCATCAATCATAAGAAAGTTTTAACATTATAATGAAGATAGCATATTCATTCTCTTTGATATTAGCTAATCGATGGTCAAAATAGTTTTGGAATTTTTATAGATTTTAATAAAGTAAACTTTTGCCCCAGGTTAATAAGAAAATGATATCATTCTGTAATATTTTTCATGATTTCAATAGAAGTTTGTAAACATGCCTCGAGTAGATATTTATCTAATTGATAAGGTTATTTTATTGAGTTGATAAACATTAATATGATATTTGGTGACTTTTTAGGAAAAATTGAATAATTTTTAGATCCCTGAAATAAAGATTAGAAGAAGGATTTCATGGGATAAACATATGATAACCCATTAATGATTTAAACATTCAACTCTAAGCATGGGAAAAAGCCTTCAACTTCAAGTTTAGCCACATGCTCTTTTTGCCAAAAGAGGAGAAATATCCATAACATCTTCTGAAGATACCTTTAAATTAAGGTTAATGCTGACTCTCTTGCCTAAAAAGAAATACAAATTTTGCAACATTTTTTGAAAATGCCTTCAATTCCAAGTAAAAGCATGTTAAAAAAAAAAGATTATCTTTGAAAATAGATTAAAAATGCATTTGATTTTAATATAGTCAAGTCATATATGCATTAAGCATGCATTTGCATTTAATAATTTGCAGGAAAGGTAAACGTAATGCTGAAAGAGAGTGACAATAATGCTTATGTCCTTAAAATCAAAAGGTAAGTCCCTCATCTTAGCTGATGTGGGATTAATGCACCCTGCCTACTTTTTTAGAGCGCTTGGCATGACATTCTCCCCCACCCAATCTCGTGACGCCCCTATCATGGGCTTCTACACTATTTCTGCCTACCTTACCCTTAGGGCGTTTGTCGTGGAGTCATGATTGGTCCACCCTACCTACCCCACCCATTAAGGCGCTTGACGTGAAATCGGATGGTCAAGGGTTGGCTCTGATACCACATGTCACAGGGCCATTACCCTTTTCCCAAAAGACATGTCTGATAGAAAGTGCAGGGCACCCGCTTTTATGCCCAAAGACCTTTCTTTTCTTATTTTTCAAATCAACCAAACATCAAATGTTATCCTAAACCCTTTCATTTCTTGACTTGTCAGTTTCATCCTAATGAACCTTTTTCATTTATTGACTTGTTAGTTTTATCTCGTCAACCCCTTTTATTTGTTGACTTATTAGTTTTATCTCGGGTAACTCCTTTCATTTTTTGACTTGTCGATTTTATCCCAATCATCTTTTTTCATTTATTCACTTGTTGGTTTTATCCCAATCAACCCCTTTCATTGATTGACTTGTTGGCTTTTCCCTGACCCCTTTCATCTATTGACTTATCGATTTCATCTTAATTAAACCTTTTATCGCTGTTGGGTTGTTGGTTTTGTCTCGATCAATCTTTTTATCCCTGTTCACTTGTCAGCTTTGTCCTAGTCAACCTTTTTCTCCCTGTTGACTTATCGATTTTATCCTACTTAACCTTTTTATCCTTATTGACTTATCGGCTTTATCTTGGTCAACTTTTTATCTCTATTGACTTGTCGACTTTATCCCAATTAACTTTTTTTTCTTATAGACTTGTTGGCTTTGTCTCGGTCAACCTTTTCTCCCCGTTGACTTATCGGCTTTTTCCCAATCAACCCTTTTTCTCTTTATTGACTTGTTAACTTTGTCTCGATCAATTTTTTATCCCTATGGACTTGTTGATTTTATCCTAGTCAACCTCGTTTTTCCTTATTGCCTATTGACTTGTTAGCTTTATCCTAGTCAACCCTTTTATCCCTGTTAACTTGTCAATTTTCTCCTAGTCAACCTCTTATCCTTGTTGACTTATCGGTTTTGTTTCATTAACCTTTTTTAACTTAGGTTTTACCCTACTAACCATTTTAATTCAAGGTTTTTCTTTTAGGCTGATTAGATTTTATGTTCATTATTAGTTTTGATTATTTTTCCCACATCTTAATGACCTAAACAAAATCATATCTATTTGGTTTTTACCTATTCTTTATTTTCAGCAACAGTCAAAAAGGGGTAGCTATAGACACCTAATTTCGTATGGATCCCCTTTTTCTTTTTTGATAATCTTAAATATTCAAGACTAAGAACTAAATGACAACCCTCATTGGGAATGATCTTTTTCAGATGAATTAGACATTCTCAAGACCTTTTTATTCATAGTTAAATGGCCACAAGTTTACATGATAAAAAATGAATCACTTTGATCGCTAATTTTGGATATACTATACGAATATTTTGAAGAAAAATCATTTTTTATGTCTTCTTGCCAAAATTTTGAATATCTGTTTATGCGACCAATATCACAGTCAAATATCCTATTTTTAGGAATTTTTAGAGAATTTTTCATTAAACTTAGGAAGTTGACCATCGTATAATTGCATCAACACTTGTATAGTATTTATGCCGATATGTACTCAGAAAAATAAAAAATATTCAAGAAAAAATTCAGATTGGCATTTTGCATCACAGGGAGTCAGGTTGTCCATTTTTGTGACATTTTCAATCTTTCACAATATTGCGAGTTTTATACTTGCAAAATTTTCCTAGTAAAATTATTTCAGATTATGGATTTTTATCCTTACCATTTTGTAAATTGATATATGGGGTGATATATCTTATTTAATTCATTTTATATAAGTTTTAATGTATTCTTTGAAATTTTCTCGATTGTAAAATACGAGCTTTCCTTTATCTGTAAAATTTTATGGTAGACTTTTCTCAAGTTTTCAACTTCAAAATTCTTTAAAAATTTGCATTTAATTAATATTAAATTAGTTTTTTCAAAATTAATTTTATTTTTATAAGTTTCACATTTTCTTCTTGTTTTGGGAATATAGAGTTTTCTAGTCCGTAAATTTTTTTTGAAGAGATTTTTTTTAGTTTATAATTTTTAAAATTCTTTAAATATTACTATTTAATTCATATTAAATCAGTTTAGGAAAATTCTTTTTATTTTTATTAGTTTTACATTTTTCTTTCGAAATTCTTCTGTTATTTAAATATGAAGTTTTCTATTCTATAATTTTTTGAGAGATTTTTCTTAGTTTATAATTTTTAAATTTATTTAAATATTATTGTTTAATCCATATTAAATCTGTTTTGAAAATTTTAATTTATTTTATGAGTTTTAGAATTTTTTCTATTACAAGATACGAGTTTTATACTCCATAAATTGTTTTAGTCAGATTTTTCGAGTTTCTAATTTTTAAATTTCCTTAAATATTATGATTTAATCCATATTAAAACAGTTTTGAAATATTCTATTTATTTTATGAGTTTTAAAATTTTTTGTTACCGAGACACAGAGTTTTTTACTCATAAATTTTTTTGATAAGATTTTTTTGAGTTTATAATTTTTAAAATTCTTCAAATATTATTGTCTAAATCATTTTAAGTCAGTTTGAAATTTTTAATTTATTTTATTATAAAATTTTACGAGTTTGCTACTTTTAATGTTTTTCCTATAAATTAAAAAAATTGTTTTATTATTAGATTAAATTAAATTAATCACATGAAATTTTGTTTCAAATTCATAATTTTTAATTTTTATAATTTAATCATTCTAATTAATTTTTACGGTATAATTTTATAGATTATCTAAATATTTTCTAAAATTATCTATACTTTGGTGATGTCATGCATGATATAATCCACTAAATGACTAAAGCAATTAATTTAAATCAAACCAAAATCAATTAGCATAAAATCAAATTAATATTAAACAAAAAATTAAATAAAAATAGAATAAAAATAGAAAGTTTCCTAGAAAAATCTAGGAAGGTTATGACCAAAGGGATACCACTGACATTTTTCTTGCCATTACCCACCTTGGAAACCATGGAGAATTTTCTCAAATAACAAATACCTTCCATAGCCAAATTTAGCCATTTTTCTTAGAAATTTTCAAGAAATTTAAGGTGATTTCATCCATGAATTTTGTAATTTTTGTTTATGTCAATCATTTTTCTTCTTTGTTGTGAGTCAGAAACATTTTAAGCTCATGGCCTTTCATCCATGTTGAAAGGCTAACATGTTGACAATGATCAATTTTCTATATATTTGTTGTTATATTTAATTTTTCTTAGTTAAAGCTTGATTTTTTTATGAAATATTGTTGTTGTTGATGAGATACTAATTTTGTTGTATATGTATATGTATGTTTATGTTTATATCGTTATTCTTTATTTTTTCAAGTTAATATGTTAATTTACATATGCATATATTCATTTTTTATGATTTTATTTTGTACTTAAACTTGATGATATTTATGCATGCTTATTTTCATGATTTTGTGTTATAAAATGTTGATGCATGTTTATTCCTTACCTTGGCCAAATCTGATTGGAATTTTTTATGATGATTTTGCATCTATTTTTTTGTTATAATTTTACGTTTTCTTTATTTTGAGGCCATTTTACAATATTAGTAAACATAGGGACTAAATTGTAAAATACTAAATTTTTTAAGTACCATTTTTAGGTTGGCCAAGAGTTTCATGGCTGTTTGGAAACTCATTTTGTGTGTTTTTGAACATGTTTTAGGTGTTTTAACATTTTGAGGTCATTTTGCGATTTTAGAAAGTTTAGGGACTAAATTGCAAAATACGTAAAAATGTGTTTTATGGCCAAAGGTGCTTGGCTGAACCCTCATGTATATTTTTGCCATGATTTTTGTGTTAATTTTCACTTGATTTACTGATTTTTAGTGAGATTTTATAGTTTTTTAGGGACTTAAATGTAAATATTAGAAAAGTTTATGGACTATTTTCAAAATGTTGAAAAATTTTGTTTCAAGGCCATGATGTTTGGCCAAATCTTCATGAATATATTTACTGTGTTTTACATCTTTGTTTTCACATGTGTGATGATTTTTTTTAGTGTTTTTATGTAGGGACCTAAATGCAAAATTAGAAAGTTTAGGGACTATAAAACAGATTTTAGCATTTATGGGTAAAATGGTCATTTTTATCACACTTAAATATTTTTATTATTCCTATGGTTTTTCATAGGGATATAGATATTTTCAAAACCTTTCGTATTCTCTCGATTTCCCAGAGGCTACAAAATGTAATTTTTAAAAGTTTAAGAGCTTAATTGCAAATTTTGCATTTTAAGTCAGTTTTGACATGTTAGTTTCAACCTTTACGGTAGAAAAATCATTTCATCATCATTTTAATGTCCTTTAAGGTTACTGGGTTTTTAGGATTGGTTCAGCCTTTCTAGATCATTTTAAGGTCCATTAGGGTTATCAGGATACTTTCAACTCGCAGATATACCCCAGGGGTATTTTAGTAATTTTATTTTGAATCCAATCCTAGATAGTGACCGAGATGCTTCTATGCCAAAGGTGGATATTTAGGATAGGTTTGTTATTTTATTATCATTTTAGTCTCTTTTAGGGTTACTGAGATACTTTAATGTCGAAGGTATACCCTAGAGGCAATTTGGTAATGTTCCTCACAGGATGCTTTTACGTCGAAGGTGAATATTTAGGGTTGGTTTAGCTTTCTAAGATCATTTTAGTATCCGTTAGGGTGTCAGGATACTTTCATGTCGAAGGTATACCCTAAGGGCATTATGATAATTTTTCTCGAGTCGAGTCTTAGATAAGCACTAGGATGCTTTTAGGTTAAAGGCACATATTTAGGATAAGTCACCCTTTTTCAATAATTTTAGAGTCTTTTAAGGGTTACCAGGATACTTTCATATAAAAGGTATACCCTAGGAGTATTTTCGTAATTTTGCATTATAACTATATCCTATATGAGTAGTAGGATATTTTCACATCGAAAGTGCACATTAAGAACAGGTTTATCATATTAGGTCATTTCTAGGTCATAGAGTCAGTATTTTTAGTAATAAAATTTTTATAAATAAGGCAATGTCTTTTAATTAAATTAATACGTAAGATTCCTACCAGAATATGCGAGGAATTTTATGGATTATTTTAATAGCGAGATATCTTTTTCAAATAGAAAGTTAGGATTTTTCAATTTTTGCAAAAATAAAACCTTTCGTACTCTATAAGTTTTCCTAGGGGTATGAAAGAGAATAATAAAAATCTTCATGTTCTCTTGGTTCTTTGAGAGTGTATGGAAGAAATTTTGATTTTCAAAAACATTAAAACTTGACTTACTTGGAATAATAAATTTCTTTAATAAAATATTATGGAAATTATAATTAAATATCAAATGTTGAAATTGAATAAAAATCAAATTTGTTTTAACATATGATTAATATGGCATTGATGGTCGGGCATCACGAGAAGGTTAATCCTTACTTGTGATTGTAACTGACTCCCAGACCTTTTTAGGCAATCTCTGGTATGAGCGTAGACCTCAGAGTTTGTTTTTATGGATTTCAAAATCCTCAAGATACAAACTCTGGTAGTTGTCCAATCTCACCTGGCCAAAATAAGATTGGTGGCGACTCCAAATAAATGGTTATTTCCTAATGACTATTTAGAGTTAAGTCAAGTGAGCGATTCATCTTGACAACTTAGTTCCCAGTACAAAAACAATAAAGAATAATAATTATGATATAGGCCCAAAAAAATAACATTATATAGATATACATAGAAATAAAGGGATACATTCGTTATTTTAAGTTAGCTTGGTCAGGATTCATATCCAGGCCACATTGCATAATGCCAATATGAATTCTTCCTTGAATATTTCTAATTTTTTCAGGATGCATACAAGTATCGATAAAAAGAACAATCAACTTTCCAAATTTTATAAAAAATTCTTGAAAAATTCCTAAAAGTTGAAAATTTGACCATGATATCGTCCGCTAAAATAAATTTTCAAATTTGACTAATTTTTTACCTTAATATTTATCTTTTTATCCAAGATCAGTCCTCAAAATGGCACTTTTCTGTTAATGCACTTGCAGCCTATTAAGCAGGCTAAAAATATTTTAAAAATGTTCAGTCCACCTGAAGAAAACCTACCCTTATTGGGTGGCCACTAGATTCTTGGTCTTAGATATTTTTGGATTTTCAGGGAAGAGGCCCAAACAAAAATTAGGTTTTCAACAACTACCCTTCTTTAGCCATTGCTAAGAATCAGGAACAAGGCAAAGACTAAAATAGACATGATTTTGTTCTTGCTATATAATCCTTTTTACAAAAATAGCTTTTTAAGATATATATACTCCAATTGCATTATAGAAAACCAAGGAAAACTCCATCGATCCTTTTACTTAATCGAATAAAGTTGCCTTAAGACAAAATCACATGAAGAATATATCTTCTTAAAACCTTCTTCATTTATGTTACATAGGATGACATTAAGAGGTCAACCTTTTTTACTTACCCTACATGAGATCGCATGAAAAGACTATTTTCTTAAAGCTTTCTCCAACTACCTAACACAAGATCAAATGAAGAGGCCAACCTTTCTTACCTATCTTACATAAGATTGCATGAGGAGGCCATTTACTCAAAGTTTTCTTCATTTACCTAACACAAAATTATGTGAATAAGTTAGCCTTTTTCACTTATCTTACATGGGATCGCATGACAAGACCATTTTCTTAAAGCCTTCTTCACCTACTTAACACAGGATCATATGAAAAGGTAAGCTTTTTTCACCTACATGCATGGGATCACGTGCAAATGATATTTTCTTAAAGGCTTCTTCACCTACCTAACAAAAAATGAATGAAGAGGTCAATTTTCTTACCTACCTAACATGGGATCACATAAGGAGGCCATTTGCTCAAAGCCTTCTTCACCTACCTTACACAAGATCGTGTGAATAAGTTAGCCTTTTTCACCTACTCTATACAAGATCGCATGAAAAAACCATTTTCTTAAAGCCTTTATCACCTACCTAACATAAAATCGCATAAACAGGTTAGTTTTTTTCACCTACCTTGCACCAGATCGCATGAAAAGGCCATTTTCTAGAAAGCTTCTTCCCATAGCTAACATAGGATTGAATGAAGAGGCCACTCTTTCTAACTTACGTAGCACAAGATCGTATGAAGATGCCATTTACTAAAAGCCTTTTTCACCTACCTTATATACAGTTGTGTGAAGAGGTTAGCCTTTTTCAACTACCCTACATGGGATCATATGAAAAAACCATTTTCTTAAAGCCCTCTTCACCGACCTAACATAAGTCGAATGAAGAGGCCAGCCTTTCTTACTAACCTCACACAGGATTGCATGAAGAGTCTATTCACTCAAAGCCTTCTTCACTTACCTTACATAAGATCATTTGAAGAGGTTAGCCTTTTTCACCTACCCTACACAGGATCGCATGAAAAGACCATTTTCTCAAAGCTTTCTTCACCAACTTAACATAGGATTGCATGATGAGGTCAACCTTTTTCACTTACCCTACATGGGATCACATGACAAAGGCTGTATTACTTAAAGCCTTCTTCACTTATTGAACATAAGATCATGTGAAAAGGTCAACCTTTTTCACCAACCCTAAATAGGATCACATAAAAAGGCCATTTTCTTAAAGCTTTCTGCACCTATCTTACACAGGATTGGATGAAAAGAATATCTATTTCATATATCATAAGGATTCCTATATGTCGAGGCCTCATCAATCTGAGCCCCATTGTCAATTTCTTCTTTTTGATTACTTGCTATTAAAAGTTCAAAATGTTAAAGGAGGAATTCATGTTTACTCTATAAAATCCTTTTTTAGACTTGGCTTCAAGAATCTAAACATTGATTGATTTTCCTGAGAAGTCATAAATATCAAATTAGTGTTTCAAAATCCAATGATGCAACTTCATGCAATTGAATAAGTATCTACTCAAGGCATATTGACAAGCTTCCATTGAAATCTTGAAAAGCATCAGTATTCATCTAAATTCTAAGATTTATGGACTGAGATCATTTTCTCATTCTAACTTAGAGAAAAAATCTATTTGATCAAAAATATGGAAATTACATAATGATTTCAACCATGAATTTTTCAATATCAAGGATAATGGACATGTCATTTTCATTTTTTGATGTTAAAAGTTTCTTATGATTAATGATCACCATTTAAAACATCTTTGAATTCGATAAAAAACTAAATTTAGAGGCATAAATAGGGTGGCACTAATAAATTTGATTTAAAAAAATTGATATAACAAGGTCGAGGGTTATCAAAGCCAAATTCAAATGGATATTCCTTTTATAAGAATTCCCTGAACGGCAAATAATCAAGTTATAACATTTTTTAATCTTCAAATTAAATATCTTAATAGGTTTTAAACTAATGCTAGTAAACACCAAGTCTCGGGGGTTAATTTGAAAGGCCTTTGGTGAGAATCAATTTTCAAGATTGGGCATAAAAGTTCTAGAAGGTTATCTTGAATCAAATCAATGTTTGAGCATTAACTCAACCTTTTATTAATGTAATGAAATTTTTAGAGGTTTGGGATTAGTTTTGGATTAACATGGAAGAGTTCTTTTTCTTTAGTAGATATCATTATCAGTTTAAAAGCAATTTGAAAGCTTTCAAGTTTGTTTGAGACTTTTCACTCTAAAATTTCATTTTTAATTGATTGCCCCATCATATTCTTGAGAACTCAAAAATCATCCAAAAAGATGAATTTGAAAAGAGATTTATAGGACTAGTCCAACAGATCAAATAGTTATGTTTGATCAAAATAGACTTTGATAAGTACATAACGCAGGCTATGGTTTTTGGTTTAGAAATAAAAGGATAGATAGGCACAAATCAAGTGTTTAAGGATAATTAAATCAAGGATCATTTCCTTTCAGAAAGGATTCAACGTAGCAGGTCTTTCAAGATGAACAAATCTTTATTTTTCTTTATCTTTTTGTATTGTTTCATTTTTTTGCATTTTTTTATTTTATTCATTGCGTTTTACTTCATTCTTCATTCTGAAATAATTTGAAACTTTGATTATTTGAACTTGAAATTTAAACTTTCTTTATTCCTTAAAATTTACATTGTGACAACTAACTTGTTTTTCTTTTAACCTTAGAATAGAATTTGGCCCTTATGATCATAAAACTTTATTTCACTTGCCTCGTAGTGTGGAGGGTATCCTTATGAGGGTTTAAGGAATGAATAAATCATAAGGCTTAAAGGGGATTGCACAGGGAATGATTTTTTATATTTGCAAAAGAATAAAGAAAGAAGGCAATCTTTCATTTCGAACAAAACCATTTGAATTGGCAAGCATTTCGCTAGGAAAATAGGTTGTTTTCTATCTAAAATCAATTTGAGTACCTCAATAACATGATGTTGCACTAAATTTTTAAAGGCTTAAAGTATGCCTCTCAACATTTTCAGCTTTATAGCTACCAATCGATTATGGTTGTGGTTAGGTCTTTAAGAGAGAAATCGAATTGATATGGGAAGACTTTAAATCTGATACCTTATATATCAAGATTTGGATTGCAATGGTTTTATTCGAAGGAAAAGGAAACCTGTGGCTTATGTTTAGCCTCATTCTTCTTAAATCAAAGATTTGGAAGAGTGTTATGAAAATTATGGCAAAAATTTATCCAAATAAGGGAGATTTCATATCTCAAACTATTGGTACCTAAATCTTTTTGGAGCATAACCTATTTTTTAACTTTTAAGGAATCCAGAAAAGAATATTTAGGTGTAAAAGATCTATGATTGTGAAAGGTCCTTAGTTGAATGTCTAAGATAATCATATAAATGGAAATGAAAAATCTTTCTAAGAGAGTTCAATCTAATGGTAATAATCTACCAAAGAAAAACTTTTCAAAATGTTCTCATTATCCGAGATACTGAAAATCATTATTAACAAAATTTATGGTCCATGATAATATGCACAATATTTAGAAATCAAAATTTATTTCAAAATTCATAGTGTCTAAAAGGAAATATACAAAATTTTAAAGTTAAGATGGAACCTACCCTTAATTGGCATACTACCATAAGGTGGATGGCGTTTAGACCAATCGCCTTTGATAGGCATCCACCAACTCATCAAATTTTGTTGGATTAGCATCTATGAGGGCCTGTACTTTACTTTTTCTTTCAGGGAATCTTTTATAGGGTTTTGCCCTTCTTTTTCATAAGGGCTGTGTTTTGACATGACGATAAGCAATAGATTACACTGAATACTATTGCGAAAGACCAGTTCCATGAAAGCAATATATAAATCTTTCTTGATAAGATGACCTTGAAATATTTAGCAATCGAGGTAGTTTTCATTTCCATGTCATATCTAATCATATGTACAAGGGATGAATAATAAATTCAAGAACACTACATAGCCTTAAAAAAAAGACTAATAAAGAACAAACTATATATGCCCCTTAAAGTAAAACAATTGCAGTAAGACAGTAGAAGAGTTTAAAACTTAGATTTTGTCATTGAGGGATTTTTGCACGATTCTAATTATTCATAATTGGTCCAACCATAAAAAAATGCTTTCTTAAAAGCTGAATTATAGATCCTCCGGTGGGAGATCAGAAGGTGTATCAAATTGTAAGTTCTCAAGCTCAAGAATTCGACAAAATGCATAGTTATTTCCTATCCTCTTAATTATGCCATAAGCTCAGCCATTATATGAGATTTGCTTTTTTACAAAATTATTTACTAAGGAAGATGAATCTAAGAGTTCATCTCATAGTAAGGAATCATCTAAGCAATTTAAGTTAGAATTTGCAATAGCTTGTGATTCCTTAGTCAACCATGTTGGACACTCTAATTTATCCTCACATTAAACAACATGTATTGGTTGATGAAATCCTTTGACGAAAAATGTTATATCCTAGTGCTCGGATTGTACCACTCTAGGTAAGGGATTTTTCGAGCTTTATTGGAATAGCAAAAATCATCTGATTCTAAATTAGCAAAGAAATAAGCTCAGTGTAGAAAATTAATCAGGTATGTTATACCTTTTTCTTTTCCTTTCTTCTTGGAGAATTGTCTAAACAGCTTTTTAGGCCCCTTTGCTTTTGCAGAACTCTAGGCTGAAAAAGTTCACATAAAGGGTTGCATGATAAGAGGATGATCTTACTGAGACCGTTGGGTGATAAAAGATTAAGGTTAATGACACAATGTGAATAAATTTCTTGGTTTTCTTGAATTTTTATGGTCTTGGCTTCCATTGACTCTTACTCGTTGGCATTTATTAATAAGATCACTTTCATGTCCCACATATGCCACTTATTACCCTTTGGTGAGCTTTAGAGTCAGCATAAATATGAATTATGGGATCGGTTCCCATATATTAAGTACCTTAAGGAGGTTGCTTTTCACTTGTATTTCCTTGAATTCCCTGGTATAAGTATTAAAATGATACGAGACTATTTCTTTGGTTAAGGCTTTGCTCTTGTTTAGTCCTTTTTTTCTTGTCAAAGTCAAAGAACCACTAATTCTTTTTGTGCAACGGTTCATACATCTGCCCCTTGTAAGGGGCATTAATATTAATAAGATCACTTTCATGGTCCACATATGCCACTTGTTATCCCTTCCGAAGCTTTAGAGTCAGCATAAATATGTATTATGGGATTAGTTCCCATATTTTAGTACCTTGAGGAGGTTACTTTTAGCTTATATTTCCCTAAATTCCCTAGAAGAAGTATCGATATGGTATGAGACTATTTCTTTAGTCAAGGCTTTGCTCTTGTATAGTCCTTTATTTCTTGCCTAAGTCAAAGAACCATTAGTTCTTTTGTTCAATGATTCATGTATCTGCCCCTTGTGAAAGGCATCAATATCAATATGGACGGCTAGTGTTTACTGACTGCATATTTTAAAGACCTGCTGACTGTGTTTCTTAAATGTTAATAGATTGTTTTTCAGCTTGTGCTTACCCGATTCCTGGTAAGAGTATGATAAATGTATAAAATAGAGTTATTTAGTCTCATTATTCATATTAAATTAGCTAAGTCTTACAGATTTTTATTTAAATTTTATTTATAGTAGTTTTATTTTATTTAAATTTTATTTATTTTTAATAGTTTTCAATTTAGCATTATTTACTTTCCTTATATTTTAATTGTTTAGTTATTTAAATATTTTCCATATTTTTATAGGTCAAATCCCAAAAGAGTTTCCAAAAGTACAACAACTTAATCAAGAAGTATTGTAGACTCAATCAAGAAAAGCTATTAAGTTTGGCAATTTCCAAAAATAATATTTTCAAGCTACTTGCAGACCAAGTTTGTACCTTCGGCATTTTACCTATAAATAGTAACTTAGGATTAGACTTAGAGACATCACTGAGACAATCCTACATATTTGATAGTTTTATTTTTTCTCTAGTTCTTGGAAGAGGAGACAAACCACCATAATATTCAAGAAGCTAGAGAGATTTTGGAAAAGCTTGAAGATCAAAGGTCTGGCCAATTTTAGTTTTCTCTTTATTCTTTTTATCTTTCCTGTATTATTTATGAAGATGAAACTCCTTGGTTTTATATTTTATATATTTATTATGAACTAGATTTATTTTTCTAAGGTTGCAATAGAACTCAATATGAAATTTGAATTATTTTATGTTATTTTCTTAATTTAATAAAATTTGAGTTGTTTGTTCAATCTTGTTCTTAATGCTTGTATTTGCTTGATCACCAATTAGATTGATTTGGTAACCTTAATGAACTTGGAAAAGGAAATTTTGTGTTTAGACCTGGATTGAATGAAATGTTTCATAATCATTTATTAGGATGAATTGATCTGCATGTTAGATAAAAATATACGAGCATGCCATATGTAACCAAATTAGAGTCTAGGCTTAATGAGTTTCTTTTAATTCAATTTGCATAGGAATATAGTAAATTGATTAAGAGAAATATTTTTATAAGACCATCGAAAGATACCTATAAATAAATTAGAACTCTAGGTTAACAACTCATTGTCATTAGTTAAGCTAAGAGAGTAGAGTTTTATTCAAATAAAGTGTTAAGGGCAATTATAATCCTAGACTTTTATTATTTATTATTTGCTTTATTATTATTATTATTATTATTATTATTATTATTATTATTATTAGTTTTAATTTATAATTTTTAATCACTTGTTTGAATAAGATTAAGTTGTTTTAATTTTAGTACTTAACAAAGAGTAGTTACAAAACGACCATTTATTTTAGAGTCACCATCAATCTATTTTAGCTAGGTAGAATTGGTCACCTACTGGAGTTCATATCTTGAGGGTTTCAAAACCCTAAAAAAACTTTGAAATCTTTGACAATACCAAAGATTGTATGAAAGAGTATGAAAGTTGGTTACAATCATGAGTAAAGATTGACGCTCTTGTGATGCCCGAAAATTGGTACCTATTAACAATGTTTTAATATAAATATGATTTTTATTCAGTTTCAACATTCAATAATTTAATTCTAATTCTAATTGATAAAAATTTTCATAAATACATTTATTATTCCATATGAGAAAAATGGGTTTTTAATGTTTTTAAAAAATTAAAACATCTTTTGCATCCTTTCAAAGAACTAGAAGAACACGAAGATTTTTTATCATTGGCTTTCGTACCCCGCTAAAGAGCTGGAGGAATACAAAAAGGTTCTATTTTTAAGAAATTTGAAAAAAATCTTGATTTTCATTTTGAAAATAATATTTCGTTATTAGAATAATCTATAAAACTTCTCTCATATACTAGTAGAAATTCCACATACTATTTTAACATTGGAGACATTGCCTTAATTTAAAATTTCTAATTTTATAATAAATGATAAAATTTGTCCTAAGACTCGATTTCAATTACACGTGCAAAACTAGATCCTAAATACTTGAACATAGTTTATGAGACCAAATATCCTTTAGAGTAGTTTTGACATGAAAGTATCCAAGTATCTTTAAGGGACTCGATTTTAAGCAAAATTATCAAAATACCGTTAGGGTATACCTTCAACATGAAAGTATCTTGGTACCCTAAAAGACTTGATGATGTCATAAATGAATGAAACTATTCCTATTGTACATCTTTAATATAAAAGTATCTCAGTGATCATGTAAGACTTGGTTTTAATATAAATTACTAAAATGTCCCTAAGGTCTACCTTCGATGTACCAATATCCCAGTAACCTTAAAGGACTTGATGACATCATAAACAAACGAACCTATTCTTACTATTAACTTTTGACATGTAAGTATCCCGGTGATCACATAGGATTCAGTTTTAAAGAAAATTACTAAAATGCCCTTAAAGTGTACCTTTGACGTATAAGTATCTCGATAACTTAAAAGACTTAAAAACTAACATGGGTAACTTAGACATCAAGACTAACCAAAAATGCAAAAAATTGCTAATAATTCTCTAGACTTTTTAAAGTTGCATTTCATATGGCCACCAAAAAACTAGAGGAATGCAAAAAATTTTAATATTTTTTACATCCCTCTGGAGGACCAGAGGAATGCTAGAAATTTCTTAAAATGTCAAAAATATCACATTAACCCTAAAACGTAGGGTTTTTCTAAATGATCCCTAAAATTTCCTA
>JBBYHM010373940.1:0-12261 GCA_038381775.1 Adansonia rubrostipa
TTCATAATATTAAAAAGTTATTTTTATATTAATATTTATATATTTTATAATTAAATTTAAATAAAAATATATTATTTGATTTAAAAAAATACTATTTCAAGTCGGCCTGCCTGAAACTGAAAATCTTAGACTAGGGCCTAATTATGCCAGGCCTTTTAGGTTGGATGGGCTATTGGGGTTGGGCTCGAGTTTAGGTTCTTTCGAGTTCAAGTCTTTTTAGGTTCAAGTTTTTTCGGGTTTGGGTCTTTTTTGGTTTTGGCCATTTCAGATTTAGGTTTTCTCGAGTTTGGACCATTTACTTTTTTATCAAATCGGGTTTAAGTTGGGTTTGAGCTTGGGTCTTTTGAGCGAGTTTTTAGGTTCAGGTTTATTTTGCCACCTCTAAAACCACCCAACCTACCCAACCCTGTTAGAAGAGACATCAAATATCCTAAAGAAAATGATCATTCAAACACCAAACTGTCCCAAAAAGACCACAAAGCCCATCATGTTCTGAACTGTAGAATCTAGGAAATAGTTAACAGAAGTCCTAGTCAAGGGGATAGTGTGCAATATCTATGCTCGTATTAGACATTATGTCATGATCATCAAGAAAATCGGGTTTAAGTTGGGTTTGAGCTTGGGTCTTTTGAGCGAGTTTTTAGGTTCAGGTTTATTTTGCCACCTCTAAAACCACCCAACCTACCCAACCCTGTTAGAAGAGACATCAAATATCCTAAAGAAAATGATCATTCAAACACCAAACTGTCCCAAAAAGACCACAAAGCCCATCATGTTCTGAACTGTAGAATCTAGGAAATAGTTAACAGAAGTCCTAGTCAAGGGGATAGTGTGCAATATCTATGCTCGTATTAGACATTATGTCATGATCATCAAGAAAATTACACTTGCATCACCATATATCATCATGCATTCATATTATCATCACATAACATTATTTTTCCAGAATGACGTGAAGCAAAATTTATCGAATCTCGAAGGAGTTCTGGGTAAAAAACCTCTAAAATTGAAAATCAAAAGATTGCCTAGGTAAGAATCCTATATTTTTTAGAATATTGTGTCAAGAGTTAAAGCCTAATGTAGCTAGCCATGTGGTAAACACAATGAAGTTGGCCATTATCAAAAATCAAGCTCAATAATGCTAGTAAACTAGATCAAGCTAATTGTCCCATGTCAAAAAAGTTAAGCTAATGATGCCGATAAGCTAGATATGGCTAATTGGCACATGTCAAAAAAGTTAAGCTTAGTGATGCCAATAGGCTAGATTCAGCTAGTTGGACCAGGTCAAGAAAATCAAGCCCAGTGACGCCAATAGGCTAAATTTGGCTAATTGGCCCATGTCAAGAAAGTTAAGCTTAATGATGCTGTTAAGCTAGATCTGGCTCATTGGCCCATGTTAAGAAAGTTAACTTAGTGATGCTGGTAGGCTAGTTTCAGGTAATTGGCCCATGCCAAGAAAGTCAAGCCTAGTAATGTTGGTAAGTTAGTTCTGACTAGTTAGCCCATGTCAAAAGGTCAATCTTAGGGATACTCATAGGTATAGCCCTATTAGTTATCATTTTGTCAAGAACTTTTAAAGTCCAAAGTTGTTAGTTAGTCATGATCTGACTTGTTTTAATTTTTGTTAAGAACCTTTGTTAAGAACTTTTATCAAGAACTTTTAAAGTCCAACGTTGCTAATTACTCATGAGCCGCTTGTTGGCACCTTCATCAAGAAACTTTGTCAAAAGCTTTTAAAGTCCATTGATGCTGGTTAGTCATGGGCTGGCTCAATGGCACTTTTGTCAAGAACATTTGTCAAGAATCTTTTAAGTCTAAAGTTGTTGGTTAGTCATGAGCTGACTTGTTAGCACTTTGTCAAGAACCTTTAAAGTCCAATGATGTTGGTTAGTGATGAAATAGTTACTTGGCATTTGTGTCAAGAACCTCTAAAGTCCAATGATGCTGATTAGTCATCAGTCGACTCATTAGCATTTTTGTCAAGAATTATTGTCAAGAATCTTTACAGTCCAATGTTATTGGTCAGTCATGAGCTCGCTTCTTGTAGTTTTTATGAAAATCTTTGTTACTTTTTAGGTAGAACCTAGGGATAGGTTGAGCCTAAGATCGCTGTCTAAGTTTTTCATCTAAAAACTTGAACTTATTTTCTTGTAGAAATCAAAATCACTACTAAAATATTGTTATTATCCCGGAGTCATATTAATTTTATTCTTTTCATCATAAACACACAAGACATCATAAACACGCAAGACTGCATCAAGCATGCTTTAAACAAAACAGTGTTTATCAGCCTTTGCCTTGTTTTTGATACTCAGTAGCAGCTAAAGAGGGGTAGTTATAGACATTTTATTTTATTCGAGCCAACATCTAAGGCATCAAAGGCCATCATTTGAGGTATCATCGAAGTCATTTTGACAAGCATAGATTAATCCCCATTATTCTTAGCTAAGGTAAAGTGTTCAAAGAGCCAAAGATGCGTAAAATTCACATATTTACTTATGTTTATTGAAATATGGTCTTTATGTATCAATACAAGGCCTTCACATAAAAAAAATTTTAAATTTGACAAGTTCCATCAATACAAAAGGCCCATGTATTGATACATTGGCTTATTGTATCGATATAAGGCTTAGCAGTAGCAAAGTCATAATTTTTAGACAAAATATATCGATACATAAGTGAACATATTAATAGATTCTAGCTATATACCAATACATTCTTCAATGTATCGATGGCAAAATTTGCTTATTGTGTCAATACATTGAATTGTTTATTCATACAGTTGTGTTTTTTACCCAGTTCGTGGCATTTTTCACCCTTTTGCCCCACCACATTAAAACGAAAATTTGACTTAATTTTGGCTCTAAAACTATCCAATTTCAGATGAAATTTCATGAAAATCATATGTATGTTATTTTAGGCCTTAAACATTTGATTGTCACATTATTTAAGGGCCTATTAAGCTTAAGATAGGTCATTTCATCTTAAAATTTTATTTATCGAATGGTAAGATTAGCATTGCTCAATATACCAGCCCATTCATGGCTTTCTTTGGCTGCAAGAATAGTGCAACAGCCAATGAAATGTTAAAAGCTAAGCCTATGATATAGTGAATCATTAAACTGTACATGAAAGATGTCTCAAATGCCTCATTTCTAGTTTATTTTTTATGGTTGAAGTATGCTATATAAGGACATTTTCATGCTCAGCCAAGTTGATTTCTTTCAAATACACACACGTTCTTACATGCACTCCTTAACCAGAAACATACCATATATGTAGCTATCGAAAGTTCCTACTAATAACCCTCTATTCACCCATCTTTATCCTCCAAAATCCCCATCATAGATAACATGCCTTCAAGCTCATTCTTGGCCACCTTTCTTGCCAATCTATAGCAAAGGAATAGGAGAAAATTAAGCTAAAAGTATGGAAAGGTTTTTGCTTACAACTAAAGCTAGATTTTAAAGCTTGTTGGTATACCTCTTATCTTTTCTTTATTCGTTCTTTTTTTTTTCTTTTCATTTAGTTAGTCATTTTTTATGAAAACGATAACCGTATCTTAGGATATCCATGCATTATTATGGACTTAGTTGTGGTAGTATTAGGATTTTTTATGCTTTAATGGTCCCTTAATATGATTTTCTTATGATGACCACGTTTTTATGCTTTATTTGTCTTGAAATCATGTCTTGATGGTGTCTTGAAAATTCTAGCATGCTTTTTCTTGTCTAAATAGGTCCTTATCATCTTCCATGTTAAGATTCTTATGTTATTCATGTAGCCAAAATGTCTTTGCATCTTCTTCTTCATTTTCTTGCATTTTTATCATCATTTTCATATTTAAATATCATATTATTTTGATTTTGATTAAGCGTGTTATATGTGTTTATTGCCATGGATGTCACATTTGAGTTCACTACATGTTTGTCAAAATATTTGTTTCATTCATGTCAAAAATTCTTTTATAAAACCCCTAATTTAAGTCCATATTACCTTCAATAAATGAAGATTAATATGGATTTAATGTTTTCCATCAATTGATCTTCCAATCTTGTTGGAAAAATCAAGCTTCATGTTTGGTTTCATGGTTTAATGGGTGCAAATATTTTGATTTTCAAAAACAAAATAAGTCTTTCGATTTTCCTCAAGTTGCATGTGCTTTAATCTTGTGTCTATTGTCTTCTGCTTATGACATGCTTAAAGGGTTGTTTTATTATCCCATACTACTCTAGGATTGTGCAAATGAGTTTGTCAAGCTACTGTCACTAACCCAGTTTTGTCATGGATATTCGAATGTTTGTAACTTAAGTAAAGTTCTAGGGAACCCAATAAGAAATTCCCTTATTTTAGCACTAGTAGCATTGTGACCTTAATTTAAAAAATTATTTTTAACCCTAAATGATTTTTTTATTTTTTTGGCATTTTTCCCTTAAAGGGTATCAATTTAGCTTTCCAATGGTATGTCACTTGCCCCCATATCATTCCAAATGAGGGAGCTATGATTTTTTCAATATTTTTTATCTAGAACCCTTGGAATCAGCAATTAACATTTTGTTTGGATCATTTCGACCTCTCAAACAAATTTTCTAGAATTTTTGAATAATTTCCTAAAAATAGTTGAAATTTTCTCTCTAGAAAGGTATGTGCCTGGAATGATTTGTCAATCGTCAAGTTCTTTAAGTTCCTTTAGTGGCTCATCCAATGACACGTCTAGTTCATTGTTTTATTCTTTGTTGTCTTCATCATTATGGGACGTTCATGTAACTTTAGAATTTGTAGAGAATCCAAATGGTCATGGGAAGGATGTTGTTGGTTTAGTAGGTTCGGAGTTGGATCCTTCTTTTGTTCTAACTTTTTCTTCTTCATTGAGCCCTTTGATATTGACCATTCGCAGTAGTTTGCCATAAACAAAAGTGTATGAGCATTCCTTTTTAAGAGACTCATCTCTCAGAGGACTTGCGAGGAGGTTACACCTTTCAAAATCTCAGTATAGACTCACTATTTCAACCCAAGTTGTAGACGTCCAAATTTCACATCATCAATAAACCATAAGGGTTACCGGGCAGTTGCCTTAGCTCGATCCTGCCTAGCTTGCTTTCTAGCATTAAAGAAATCTTTAGCTTTCCTTCATTTTACAAACCTAAGCATATGGGGGACACTGAGACTGTGTCCTAAAGTCCTTAAGAGAAACATTTGTTTGTGTTCATCAACACTTGAAAGTTGCTTAGGTTTCCTCTTCATCTATTTGCTGTCAACATCTAAAATTTAACTATTTCTCAATTGCCCTCAATTATTGGGCTATCATTGTCAACTTTACGATTTTTTACAAAGTCAAAGGTTTAGGACCTTACATCAAACTTTTCGAGGAGTTTTTTTCCATGAAGGTCAATCTAGTATGCTGACTTTTATGCTAGACCTAGAATGAAGTTGTTTGATAACTTTATTTCTTAATGGAGGAAATGGAAACATGGCTTTTTTGCCATTCTTCCTCTACTAGGCTCTAATGGATGGCTAATTCAGACCACCTAGGGAGAATTTAGTAACCTTGGCATCATCCCTGTCTTTGTCCAAGAGGAGAGACCTGAAAGAGTTGAACCAATATAGGAACATAGACCTTAGGAGGTTTGTTTCCGAGAACTTGATAAGGTCTTCCCCATTGGAAGGCAAGCTAGGTAATGTGACGTTGTTTTTGCATTTTGTTATTGTTCTACTCTCTACAATGTTGCACTTATTTCTTTATCTTGTTTCGCCAATATTCTTCCTTCCACGAGATACCCTTATTCACGACCACTTTTGAGGCCAAGAAAAAAGTAAGGAAGCTCCTTGCCAAAGTAAAACACCTTCATTTCCCTATCCTGACGTTGTGCCAAGCAAACAAGTAAAAATGTGATGTCTCGAAATCGTTAAACCTCTCAACTTGTGCCATCTACATCCTCCGAAGGTGCCATCTTCAGTTTTTGATGTTTTTCTACATCGTATTCCATCTTTCAAAACTAACATATTCTTGCTATTTAGATCTTCCATGCTAGCCTTCAAAGAGATTTTATACTTGGGATGAATTAAGTCACTTCATCATCAACCACCACCCCCCCTTATAGATCAAAAAGAGCAGTCTGACCAACGATCACATTGCAAACACACAGGCACAAAGGTTGTGCTCCGTGCAGATTATGAGAGATGGAGATGTCATCGATAAAACTTTTAACCACCAGCCACAATCTCATTCAGGACCAATATCGAGTATTTAGATTATATCTTTTTTCAATAATTATTCTCACGTTGTTTATATCACTAATTTATCTTTTGCATGTTGTAGACTCTTGTTCACACCATCACCACTATAGCTAAGCATGACATGCTCTTTGAACGCAAAGTCCACCTCAAGACCTTTCATGCTAAGGTGGTGAAAAAGGCTAAGGATGTCAAGGCCAAGTTAGGCAAGATGTTGGCCAACTCTTCTAAACTTCAAAAGGCTTACAATGAGGTTCATTCTCGCATGGCTATCCTTAGGTAAATCTGATCTCCAATTCCGAAAGTTGTCATAGAAGTGCTAAGAGGGCGCAAAGGAGATCATTGCCAATTATCAAAAGTCTCCTAGTTTTGCCAAGGATATCTCTACGATAAGTGTTGGCACCCTCATTTCTAGCTTTGCAATATGCCTTATCAAAGCTAAGCTGTTTCCAGACTTGGCATTTCCAAATTTATACATGAATGATATCATTTGTGAGAGAGGTCTCACGTCCAGGTGCACACTTGCTCCCCCTAGTGCCATAGATGAGAGGCTTTCATTGCGGAGTGGAGAGGTTGAGCGGGGCAAGATTGCCCTTCAATTGGCATGCCCGAGGATGCTACAAACAAGGTTGGAGACGAAATGGAGAAAATACTGAAGAAAAGAGAGAGAAGGCTTGAGATAGAGCCAAGGATGATGTTACTAATGTTGCTGCTGATGCTGAGGCCAATATTGAGATTGAAGTTGACTTGGAGGGTGCCAATGTGTAAGCATCATGTTCTAGTTCTTTTTTGTACTTAGTTGCTTTTGTAGGCATTTATGCCTAGGACATTTTTCTAGATTGGCATATTGTGTGATGAACTTATAACTTTGAAACTAATTGCATCCACGTCCGTCGTGTCGTGGCTTAACTTGCTTGTTCTTTTACAATCGCTTCATTTCAACATTCGAAAAAGAGGGTTCATTTTTTGTCGTCGGGCTCTTTCTTTTATGATGCTTGGAACGATCGATTAACATTAACGACGACGTTATAAAAGAATCTAAACCGAGATATATTCACTCAATAGCTTAAATCATTGCAAAATTTCACATCAACAGATCCACTTTTGGAGTAATTTTTTACGCTCAATCGCTCACTTTTTGAATGCTAAATATTTAACACGTCATAATTTAGTTTAACTTTTCAACTCATCGCACCTTACAAGTGACCTAATAGAAAATAGACCAGAACTCAACTGGCTTAGACTGATCGACCAGAATATACAAACAACATATAGCCGATCAAAAAATTAAATACAGCAGAACCCCACTATATGGTCTTACTCTACCAGAAACTCACTTAGATTAGAAAGTTTGTTTAATATATACTTGTAATTAAACAGAAAAAAAAATGATTACAAAACCAAATCAGGCTCAACTAATAAAAAAACATCAATCAACATCATCAGGATTCACAACGATCATGAAGCCGGTCCACCATATAAAGTTTGCTCCGTAAACGCAGTTCTCTCCTCTAATGAATAGCATTTGGGCATTGCATCCCTCTACTGTTTTTCCATCACACTATTATTGAATTCTAAAGAAGAGAGTTTATATATAAGAGCATCCTTACACGACAAACACCGCCAATAAGCCATTTAAACGTCTCATGGTCTGAAAATTTGACATAAAAAATGTAAAAACCTTTTTTAAAAACAAAGGCTATAATCCCAACAACGAAGACCTTTTGAGCTAAAGTACTTTTTCTGAAGGAAAAACAAGCCAAAAACTTGGAGACTAATGGACTCTCGACAATACTTATTAACATCAACAAAGATCTAAAACACTTCCCATCTTTCTCATGCCCAATTTATGGTCGAGCCATCCTCAATTTCCTAATGAGATGCCGAAGGAGTTCTTTGTAAGAGACATTAACAGCCCGCATTTTTTGTGGCTATAGCAGCAATCAACAACTAAAATTCCGGTAAAAGATTATAAAGCCAAGCAACCAAGCACAACTAGGAAATAATCACGCCAACCATTAAAATGTGATGACATTCAGAATACCACACATAGGACAACGATATCGTCGAAACAAAACCAAAGTGCACAGCCAAAATAAAATAGCAAAGATAAAACGCAACACGGAGCAACTGTAACTTTGCGCATTGTAATTGGACTACACCACATTTAATTTGACAACAATTAACCAAAGAAAAATAAATCCATAATACAAAGGATTAAAGCATTGGCTTCGGACCACGAATATTACTAACTAGTTATCCAGGTGGTGGAAATGAGATGAATACTGTCGCAAAAGATGTAAGCAATATAGAATAAGTTATCAAACTGTATGCGAGGACTTTTAGAATATGTATACATAACAACTAATTATCAACACGTGTAATCACAAAAACATTTTGAACGAGAAGCGGTATAGACCACCTTGCCAAAGAAAGAAAACGAGCATACCATGTTATCGTCAGATTTAAAAATAAGGAGAGCAAGAGCACAAAGACAAATGCCAACACGGAATGCACGCATCGACTTTGCTACACCTCACCTAAAAAGACAGGAAAGAGAATTGTAACTGCATCGTGTTGTGCAGTCAAACAAAAGGGAAAGAGTCGCAAGCCAAATCATTTAGCTAGAGGGATTAAGATCGCGTCGCCATATCAGAAACATAAACACCAAGTATCTAAAAAATAGGGGAATGAGTTGACAAAAAACGCGCTGACAAACACCAAGACAGAGCGCACATGTTGGGCTTCACGATAGCACACCTAGTAAGCCGTGAAAAAGCATTGAAACAACGCCGTGTTGACAACAAATAAATGAAAGTTTAAACATAACTGACTCACGTAACCAAAGGTAATCACGCGTAAAACAATATAAATACAAGCGTAAGCACATTCACAATTTTTTTTTTTAAAGAAGTCCTGATTAAAAAATAGTAATCTTTGTACAAAGGTACGATATTGACGTACAATGAAAGCAAGAAGGAGAAAACAAAATAGGACATAAAAAGAGTGATATGAAGAACTCACTGATGTTACAAATAGAACACAAGCGTTCTGCAATGAAAGCAACAATTCATGGCTATTTATAGAATTTTTTTTTTTTTTTGCACTGTAAGGTGGATTCGACGAAAACGGAAAGCTTGACGGTGGATGTAGAAGCAAAAAAATCAATTGACATAGAGCTAGAAGGAAATAGAGTTTCGTTCGAAGAAGACCAAACCAATCGGTCCTTTCACCCTGTGAACGGAGAAGAAGGACGTGATGCATACGACGTGGCAAGCATTAACGATGTGAATCGATACAAAAACCCACAGGACAAAAGCATGATTGGATCGAAAGGCCTAGGCGCCGAACGATCAAAAGAATGTACCTTCTCTTCACCAGTTGGTTAAAAGAGGAGACAAAAGAGTTTTACAACTCGGCGGTGTTTAATACATGTGGTTTTGGGCGAGGGAAAAAAGGGCATGAAGGGTGAGGAAAAGAGGGACATGAAAAGAATTTCACACAAAAAAATGATGGAACGACGTTATTTAGAAAACAAGCGCCGGGCGTTGACAGAGCACCGTGTCAACGCTCGCGCTTGAGTTTTGAAAGGCAATGCTTAATTTTTTTTTTTTTTGAAATAGTAAAAAACTTGGACGGGTTAAGTCAAGCTTTAGCGTCTTTTTAACCGTTAAGGTCAAATCTAATCATATAATATTATTCATATTTTAGATTAATTTAAATTTAAATAAATATAAAAAATATTATTAATTTAAATTTAAATTAATTTAATTTAATTTATAAATAAATTTACTTAAACATTTTAATTATTTTGTTCATCGGAGTAAATCCTCCTTGATCCTTCTATTTATATTCCATATTAGCCACGCGTTAAGCGTCCATGTAGGCCTTCATAGGTTCTCATACTTCCACTGAGAAAGTCAACCCAAGAAAATTATTAAAAAATAATGGTCTATCATGATTGATAGTGACAGAATAGGACCTCAACTCAAAAATTCAATGATGCCAAATCCAAGGGCAATGGCAACACATTAAAAGGCTTTTTCATAGAAATAATTCTTTTATATCTTGTTATATGATATTTTGAGATTAATTTTTAAAGATATTTTTATGTTGAGAACTTGTTGCGAGTGAGTTTTTAATTGAAATTGAGAACTCACTCACTAAACATAAAAAATGAAAAATTGCCTATTGAGGGGGCAAGTTCTTTTCTTATTTTTTTATATGTTTAGAACTCACCCCTTAAGAGAGCGAGTTCCCAACATATTTTTTTTACATCTTGTTAAGTTATTTATTTATATCTGTTTTTTAGTTTTTGTTAATTATAGTTAAAGGCATTGCAATCTTAGGCTTTTATTTGAATAAATATTAGGGATTTTCAATTTTTAAAATGATGATAATAATTTATGCTGATGGTCTAGGGTCATTACTAGTTTACGGCACATTGTGTAAATATATTACATTTAGTAGGGATATTTGAATATACCAACATTTAAAAATTGAATATAAATATTTAAATAACTCTAATTTACAAATAAGTATTAAATTTTATATTAACACATTATTTACTAGCACTATCGTTGATGCGAACTCTTGTCCAAGGTGCCAGAGCTGTAAGAATATTTGTTACCCCTATGGCCTTCATTCTTACATAATCCATAATGCTTTGGTTGGCATCTCTCCGTAAGGTCCATTTCATTATAACTACAACTTGATTTTGTTCGATCTTTTGGATCTCTCCATATTTTTTGATTACGACATAGTTGTGGACCATTATATTCCTACGAATAATCTTCATACCTGACATGTTGTAACTCATGTCGATAGACATTGGATATAGTTTTTAATCGATAAATATTGTCCACATATAACCTGCAATCTGTATAGACTTGAACACAAGCAGCAACATATGAATAAAAGTACATTTATGCTTGAAACTTTCCACAATCACGTCACCTCTCATTAAAATTAACTTTATAGTTTGAAGCAACAATTCCCTCTTATAAGTTATTTTTAACTCTTCAATAAGAAAAAATTGATTTGCTCGCTTAAACCCATGAATAAGGTAAGAGTTAGCTTTCGTTTGATTTTTTTTGCATGGCATCTATGACTGTTTCATAGTATGCGTGGTCTGCCTCCATCATTGCTATCTTCTTGTTCCTTATCTTAGCAAATAGTTTGACCAACCTAAAATACATTGCTTGGACTAAAGCAGTTATGGAAAGATGATGAGTTCCTTTCAACACTGAATTCATGCATTCAACTAAGTTGGTTGTCATATGTCCATAAGATCTTCCCTCATTATATGATTGAGCCCACTTCTCCTTCGAGATCTTATTAATTCAATCGACTGCTTTTATGTTTTTCACATAAAGATGTTCATAGGACTACTCTGAAAATGGGATCGCCTCAACTTGTACACTATTAAAATCATATGTTAATTTATGGACTTGTTAACAACTTGTTAATAAAAATGAAAATTGAGAGGGTTGTAGGAGATCAAACAACCATAAATACAAATATATACCCATGTTAACAACTTGCCAATGCAAGTCCTTATTGTTAAACCTCTTTATGAAATTAGGTATAATATGTCGAATGTAATATATAGAATATGCATATGGAGGTTTCCATACACTAACTAAGTCTCTGATAACATATTTCATGGATTCATATCGATCAAAAATCAAGCAAATGCTAGATTGTGTAACAACATAACTACTCAAATTGCCGAGAAAAAATGACCATGCCTTCTTTGTCTCACCTTCCATAATTTCAAAGGCAATTAGTGTAATATTTCAATTGTTATCTTGTGCAATGCTAATAACAATGTTCCTCAGTATTTTCCATAAAAGAATGTACCATCTATTTGAACAACAGACTTACAAAAGGGAAGCCTTTAATGTGGGACTTGAGTGTCCAAAAAACTAGATGGAAAATATGCTTACATTACACCATTAGTTGGCCGTGGTATATAGGTACAATTTATATTTCACTATTGTGCCAAGAACAAAATATTGCATTGCA